>JAZHGK010005634.1:0-13133 GCA_037855215.1 Waitea zeae
ATGGCGGGCCAATCAAATTCTCCGTCAAACATGGCAATACAGGTACTGTGGGTAATTCTGCGTCGCTGACGGGAAGCGCCTCAGTAGCGTTTGTGGAGGTAAGCCTATTTTGATACATTGATGAGTGAATCTGATTTGAAGAGCTATTAAAGTTGGGGAAATGATTCTGGTATATGACCCATATCTCCTTGACTTAAACGACGGAACAAGACATCATATCGTGACGCTTGTTCGTTTACTCAGACTACATTTTCATCCCGATTCCCAAGTCCGTATGGCAAACTGAAAGTAGCAACGTGTAAAATATGTTGACCAGAATAGGGAACTCCTTACAATAAATGTGAACGTTCCAGACAAAAAGCTAACAGAGAAGTTGGTTCTTTCACACCGAAGACAAATAGTCGTACAAATTTGATTTACGTGCTACATGACTGCCTTAGTTTATATACAATATACACTTCTGTGATCTTAATCCAAGGAACGACACCAGAGGGTCTCGAAGGAAACAAGTGACTAGTGAGATAGTTCAACGACTAGATCTCCCCCAGCAATTGAGTCGCCTAATTGGTGGAACAAAGAGGTCAGTGATCGTGAAAGACTTGGAGTCACACAGTTTGAGTGTGCTTACCCTCCTGGACGAGCACACGCTTGACATGACCTGATACTGGCGCGGTAACAGCAGATTCCATCTAAGAAAACAAATGTTAGTATTCACGTTCGAGGTCACCAACATAAAAGCTTCGGTACCTTCATGGCGCTCAAGACTATAAAAATTCGAAGAAAAATGCTCAGAAACGCGGAGACTAGTTTAAATATTAATTTACGCACCACACAATGGGTCACCCTTCTTGACCTCTTGGCCCTCCTTGACGCGAACCTCAACCACAACACCCGACATAGGAGCACCAACGGATCCGGGGTCAGACGTCGCCTTCTCGCGTGAGACGGTGTCGACCGCAGAGTTTTTGTCGTCGACTGGAACGGCGCGCACCTGTGATGCCGCGTTAGCTAGTTTGCCATAAAGTGACCAAATAATTGTGACTACCTCTCCGTTGACCTCGAACCAGACGTCACGTTGCGCACGACCCTCAATTACAGATCCAATAGCCATAAGTCGGATGATCAAGGTCTTGCCCTTCTCAATCGAAATGTGCATCTCCTCGCCGATAGCCGGACGTCCAAGGAAGAAGCGTGTTGGAATGACACTGTAGTGGGTGCGAGGCAATCAGATCTTGCCAGTCCATGCATAACTCAATTGTCTAGACCTACCTGAGATCACCGTACTTCTCGAGGAAGCCCTGATATTCTTCGAAGACCTATAATTCCAATTAAAGCGTTAGTAACCGATCTGGTGATCTGAAACTAACTGACATACCTTCGGGTACATCACATAGGATGTCACATCGCTATCTGTGATGTGTTTGCCAAACTTAGATCGGAGGTCGGCCTTGATCTTTTTAAAGTCCAGAGGTTCCATGTTTGCGCCAGGGCGGCCGTCGATGCGTGGCTTATCACGGATGATCTTCGAACGAAGTGGCTCGGGGAAGCCGCCCACAGGCTGGCCTAGATAGCCTTGGAAGAACTCGACAACGGATGACGGGAAGTCATAAGACTCGGCCCGGTCCAAAACATCTTGCTTTGAGACCTTGTTTTGGACCATCCACTGGGCAAAGTCGCCCACCACCTTCGATGAGGGCGTGACCTAAACAAACAATATGCTCAGAAGCAGTTAGGAGACAGAAAACGCCAAAAGCGTTCCAACCTTGATCACATTGCCGCACTAGATTAAGTTGTGTCAGTTATGTAATATATGACGAGTGAGAAGGACTTACTAGCTGGTTGGCTTCGACGTACTTCTTCTTGACCTCTATTGATGCAGTCAGCGTGTGGCTGTTATCGCTAAATATGAAAGTAGAACGCACCAGACCATTGAGAGCCGAGACCAAGTTGAGCAGCTTGGAACTAGACCGATCATAATTAGCCAGATAACAAATCAATAGCACATGCTGATTCCGCACCATCAAGTTCGTATATTGTCCTCCAGGCATCTCGTGCTCGAACACGCTGGAGTCGGACGCACGTACATTGGCTTCAAAGCATTGGTACAGAAGACGGACTTGACTCCAGTACATATTGAGCGACTGAATATCGGCATAACGGATGCCCGTCCCAAGACCAGTTTGCTCAAGCGAAGCGCACACAGCACCCATGGGGGGTTGAGATGTTAAGCCGGACATGCCTGATAAGGCAAGAAGATTAGCATCATCGTCGGGAATTAACCAGTAGCTTTAGTGGTTCTGCTGATGAAACAAACTTACTATCGATGGCAACGTCAACTACGTCAGCCCCCGCGGCCGCGGCGGCAAGCATAGATGCGGCGGAAATACCAGCGGTATCGTGAGAGTGAACGTGAATAGGGAGGTCAGGGTACTTCTTGCGAATAGCGCTGACGAGCCTGTGTGATCCCGCACGAGTTAGTACTAATTTTTGCATCAAAGGATGAAACTCGCATCGTGGCAGCTGCCGGTTTGAGAAGGCCGGCCATGTCCTTAATACCGAGAACATGGATTCCTTCCGCAACAAGTTGGTCAACGAAGTCCATATAGTATTCAAGGGTGTACTTGGTCTTCTTGGGGTCGGAGATATCGCCCGAGTAGCACACGACGGCCTCGCAGACACCGCCTGCCTTCTTCGCGGCATCGATACCAAGACGAAGGTTCTCTGTAATTAAGAAAACAAATTGAGCGCTGCTCTTACAAGGCAATTTTGAAACGGGAATTACAACTTACCCATGTAGTTCAAAGAGTCAAACACGCGGAAAATGTCGAGACCGTTCTCGACTGCCTTCTTGGAGAAGTCATAGATGGCGTTATCGCTATTCGTAAACCATGTCAGTAATTAGACACAATATGATGATGATGTGTACGCACGGGTAGCTGGTATAGCCAACACCGTTGGCACCACGTACTAGGGCTTGAAGTGGGACGTTCGGAACGAGGCGACGGATGGTGCGCTAGGAGGAAAAAAGAAGGGATTCAATTTACTTCTCTGGTAGCAAAAACTATTCCAGAAATTTACCAGGCGTTCCCAAGGATCCTCATAGAGGAAACGCATCGCGACATCAAATGTAGCGCCACCCCAGCACTCGATACTGTAAGCATTGGCGAGTGCGTAGCTAGTCTCTTTCGCAATGTTAGCAATGTCGATTGTGCGCAGACGGGTAGCGAGGAGCGACTGATGCGCGTCACGCCAGGTGGTGTCCATGATCAGGCAGCCTGGGTACTCCCGAACAGCCTTAGCAAACGCCTCGGGACCCTTCTCGACGATAATGTTGCGCCAGCCCTGCTGGCATGGCACGGAGGGATCCAAAGGTGGTCCATCTGGGTCCTCGCGGCCTTGAAGCTTTGGAATTTCGATCTCGTCCTTGAGGCCCGGCTCGCCCTAAGATATATCAGCAATGTCACGAAACCAAAGAAAGTCGCAAATACCGTTTGGCCCTTGATTGCGCTGCCGTTGACGGCAAGATCGCCAAGGTATGCGAGCAGCTTCTGGGCACGGTTCTGGCTTTGAACAAGGCGGAAGAGGTCTGGAGTGTCGTCGATGAACTGTAGAGGGTTGGCAAATCAGCATAGCGGGTAATTGAGAAGCAACTGAATGCTTACAGTGGTCCAGGTCTTGCCAGAGATGAAGACATCGTGAGTAAGAAGTCTGAAAAGGAAGGGAATGTTTGTCTAAGTGAAGTTCGTCAACAGTCTGTTCGGTCAGAGTCAAAGAAAAACTACCAACTTTGACGCCGCGAATGCGGAACTCGACTAATGCGCGGAGCATCTTGCGGCGAGCTACCTCATAGGTCGTGCCACTGACGGAGACTTTGACCAGTAGAGAGTCATAGTGAGGAGTGATCTGAGCACCAGCGAAGCCAGAGCTGGCATCGAGGCGAACACCGTTACCACCAGCACTGCGGTACACCTCAATTTTGCCTGTATCAGGTTGGAAGCCCTGAGCGGGGTCCTCAGTAGTTACACGGCACTGGATGGCGAAACCGCGCTTGGTGATGGCCTCCTGAGTAAGGCCGAGCTGAGGAAGGGTCGCGCCGGCAGCGATCTGAATCTGAGCCGCGACGATATCGATGCCAGTGATCTCCTCTGTTGACACACGTCAATAAAGCTCACTGAACTAATCTAACGGACCGCTCACCCGTGATGGTGTGCTCGACCTGGATACGGGGGTTGATCTCAATGAAATAGTGACGACCCATTTGGTCAACCAAGAACTCGGCGGTACCCGCATTGCGGTAATTGACAGACTTGGCGAGCTTAATCGCGTCGGAGAGAATCGCCTGACGAACTTCTTCGGGCAGATGGGTCGCAGGGGCAACCTCCACCACCTTCTGGTGGCGACGCTGGACGGAGCAGTCACGCTCAAAGAGGTGAATCGTGTTGCCTTCTGCGTCGGCGAGGATCTGCACTTCGATGTGACGGGGACGCTCAAGGAAGCGCTCAATGAAGACGGTGCCGTCGCCAAAGGCAGACTTGGCCTCGCTCACGGCACGCTCGAAGGACGTCTTGAACTCGCTTTGCTCACGGACGACACGCATGCCGCGACCACCACCACCCATGGCAGCCTTGATGATAACTAAAAAAAATAGATAAGAAAAAAAAGCCAGGCGAGCATCTGTTTTAGTCTGTAGCAAGTCGTACCTGGGAAGCCATACTCCTTGATGAACGCATCTGCATCCGAGTACGAGTCGACCGGACCGGGTGTACCCGGAACAACTGGCACACCGACCTTGATTGCTGTATATGGAGATATTAAGATACCAAAGCAACGCGAGCAAAGCGACGGTCCACCGTACCGATGTCACGCGCCTTGGTCTTGTCACCAAGGCTGTCAATAACCTCAGGGGACGGTCCGACGAAAGCAATGCCTGCTTGCTCGACCTTGCGCGCGAATTGCGCGTTTTCGGAGAGGAAACCGTACCTGAACGTAGAAATGTATTAGATCGACTTTTAAAATGATGTATACACTAAAATTACCCAGGGTGGATCATATCGACACCGTGCTCAAGCGCGATGCGAATGATATCGTCCTGTGCGAGATATGCCGCGACTGGGGTCATGCCTTTACCAACTTGATAAGCTTCATCGGCCTGTAAAGGTCACTTTGTCACTATTACTGTCAAGTGTACGATACCACATGTTAAATGCACCTTTTGACGATGAGCAGAAAGGCGATCTTCAAAGGAGTAGATCGCAACCGTGTGCATCGCGAGCTCGTGAGATGTACGGAAGACACGGATCGCAATTTCCTACATCAGAAGAAAAATAAAAGTAAAATGAAACGTCAGCGTCGTGTACCTACACATGTCGATTTTGCTTAATATTGCTTACACCACGGTTAGCGACGAGAATCTTTGTGAGCGGGCCGCTGTGACCTGCCGCCTTACGGCGCATTGTTTGGATCGAGTGCACCGGCGTTCCTGGAACGCTCGGGGTGCCCACGAACATGTGTGCAAGACGCGGCGGATGGAGATCCGCCGTGGGTTTAGCTGAGGGCGTCGCCATGGCTCAAGAGTGCAAGGTGGGGAGGAGGGAGAAGAGACGGCGAAGGGGTATACGACGCGATCGACAGCAGGAAGATATAGTTTAGGCACTCAACGGTGTTATCTACCGATCCGACCACGTGGGGTTGATGGCTCTCTGTGACTGCACCGAACAGGACACTTCCAACTGGTCTCGATGGAAGCCTATCGATAAAGATCACTGGAGAGAAAAAAAGTGGGCCGAGCGGAAGAAAGCGAATCGCAACTGAGGGAAAGTGCCGCCGAACATAAACCACCATTCTGAGTGGAATTAGAGCGGGAAGTCTTGCAATCTCAAAGATACGAGCAGCTAACTCCGCGCGCGATGGATGCGGGCAAAAACAACGGACATAAAGAGCGGCTTGGGAGTCTTACTGTCATACGTGACGCATATATGTATTGGGAAAGACACTCGATGTTCTCATCCGAGAACCTTCCGTAGCCACTCGTTCCCACCTAAGACACTATTTGCGATTATTGAGGGGGATTATCGTATCGCCGCCGGTCTTGGCAGCGTTTTCTGCCTTCTTTTGGTTGTTCTTGGCGATAGCGTAGAGTACTCCAGCAAAAAAGCCAATCCCGATCGCTGACACAGAACCCTATCGAACTGGATCAGTGTGTTAACTTTCTCACAACATAAACAAGAAGACCCACAAAGGTCGCCGGGTCGTTGAAAAATAGGATGCCGGATGCCGCCACGGGTAGCTTATTCAAGGCACCGACCATCGAATATGTAGTGCTTGACGTTACACGGATGCACCAAGCCGTTGTGAACTGGACACGGTGTTAGCCCAAGAACTGGGAGAATGTCGTAATTACGCACAGAAATACCGACAGCAGCCGCTCCAGAAACAGCGATAGCAAACAACAAGATGTTGCGGGTATCAGGGGGGCTGCGGTGGAATATTAGTCTTTTCCAGCGGCGTGAAAAGAAAAGGTGCATTTATGCGCACAAGTTACGAACGAGATTAGCCTCGCTCCAGTCCTCGAAAATAAGAGAAAAGAGTGTGAGTACAGGTATCGACAGCAGGTTATTGTAGAACATCTGACAACTAGTCAAAATTAAGCTAACTTTTAGGATGGCAAATGACGCACCGAATCCCAATCAGAGAACCCAGTCGCCTTGATCCGCTTCCGCATTGAAAGTACCTGGTCGACCAAAACTCTATCAGTATTACGAAGCCAAGACAATCGAAGATATGCGTACATAAGCAGCACTGGCGAGGCAGTTGAAGAGCATCCAGAAGTAGCCCACGTTCAAGGTTCGCACAGCACTCATATAATCGGGTGCAGCGAGCGGGTTGTCCAGTTCCGGGGGCGCCTTATGAGTTGCTGGTGCAGACTTTACATCTGCCCAAGCTGCTACGACCGACGAAAGAACCTGACGGCCACAAGTCCAATAGTAAGCTTAGTAATGAAGAAAAAGGTATAATATGATGCTGAACGCACCATGAATACAAAAGAAATGAACGTAAGGCCGGTAACGCGACCGCCGAACCAAATGACCTCTCCATAAGCCTAAGATTTGACAATTATTTTTTTTCTGTTGCTTCAATAACACAGTACGTACGATAAGAATAATAGTCAGGTTCTTGAAGATGGTGTACACAGGAATGCTGAGGAATTGCTGCACAAACAGTAGATCAGCGATGAGTACGACATGTTCGAGCCTCAACGTACCAGACTCTTCGAGCCAGTGTAAATAACAAGTACAAGCATAAACGAGACAGGGAACCAAGCCTTTGCATCCTTCGAGTCGAAGTCACGGAAAGTGATGATACCAGCACGTTTGACGCTGTACACGCAAGCACAGCACACAGCGGATTGCATGCAAAGAAGAAGGAAGTTCATGCTGAAATTCGCGCCGGAGACGACGAATTTGTTCACGAGCGTCATGCCGATACTGGCGAGACAGTAAGCGAGAATGGGCGGGACTGAAGTCGTGGATATTAGTAAAACATGAGGCGAAAGGGTGAGTTGGCGTACCGCTTGATGCCGTGTTGGAATCCCGAGTGTTCGTCGCCATAGATCTCCTCAGCTCTGCCTCGTCTTGCTGCTTGTTGGAGGACATCCTGATGTGTTGGCAGTCAGTCCTTGGTTGCTATCTTGTCTTGTGGAGGAGTTGGTCGAATCAAGTATTTGTAATGAAACAATAGATGATAATGAGGCTCTAAGCAAGGGATTTTAAAAAGCGGCCAAATTACAGTAAGGGTTGTAACCGCAAGCGAATGGATGTGGTGGAGAAGAAAATAGGAAGAGCGTTCATCGGCATCAACCCCGTTGGCGAGCAGGAACGTGGCGTGGCTGACGCCCGGCGTCTGTTTTAGATATTCTTGGGCGCTTACTGAGCGAGACGTGGACCCTGGGGAAGTACACCAGCGCTCGCATTGAACCCATCATCATCATCACTTGGCGCGTTTGTCGCCTCCAGCGACCAAGCAGGTGGCCATGCAAGTACCCGACTCGCGCACGAGAAACTCCATATCGCTGACACCGTCAGTGCCTCTTACCTCGGCGTGAGTACTTTGGCTCGTAACCTGTCTTCCATTCGGCTGACACTAGGCGTTGCTACCTGTAGGGTTCCCAACCATCACCTCCGTCAGATCGTCCTCTCACAGCTGGTGTCCGCGCTCGCGTTTTCCGCAGGAAAACACTGGCTCCTCGCTGCTGATGTCGGCGTATTTTGGGCTCTCATGCGCGTCCTCACCCTTGGTGGTGTCGGCGCTTTCGCGTGGGCTGCATTGACTGGCCAGCTTAAGCAGGCTAACCGTGCGGGATCAGTCGAGGTGCGTTCCGCTAGCGCCACATGAGAATTTTTTTCAAAGTCAACTTGACGCAGTGGTCCGCGCTGGGGGTCTCTTCCCTCGCTCTGCTGATCCAACAAGGGAGCCTGCTGACAGCCTTACTACGTCTTTCTCCTGCTCGGTGAGTCTCCGCTAAATCAGAGTATCAGAACACTCGTATTGATTCATTCAGTGTTATCATTCTCACTCACTCATACACACTCTTTCCGCAATCCCTTCTTGCCTCACGATCCGTACGTTCTCCTTTGGCCCCTCGATTTTTATTGATATTGATAGAATCGTACGTTTTGCAGGCCCGCCGCCATCTGTCTGGCATCATCGCGATAGTTCTCGCTTTCCTTTCTGACTCGTCTTTTTCCGCCTCCAACATCTATACCTCTGCTATCTCATATGGATGCATTCTCGTGCACGCTGGTGCTACACTTGCGTTTGAGAATACACAATCTGTTCTCACACCTACTCTCGGTGGGGACCTCGGTATGGCCGCTAGCACTTTGGGTGCCGCACTTCTCGGTTTACCACTTTATGGGTTTCGAAAAGCTCTCGTATGTATCCGCCTTCTGAAGAGATTTTTCCTTCTGTTCATGTAACCTCGCCCCTAGGATCTGCATACCCCAACCCCGTCGGTTCCTCTGAGCGCACTGGTGGCGCTTCCGCTACTTGGTTATGCCCTGATAATACAAAATTCGGCCGCAGCGCGCTCCATCCGCAACTACACGTCGCCAGCAAAAGTGTTCCCTACCACCTATCCTCTCGCAGTTCTTGCCACTTACCTTGCCGGCTTTCTTGTCTTTACTCCCTCTTTTTCTATGGCAGATGCTGCTGTTGCCGGACTACTGTTTTATGGTACGGTTTCACATAGTAGTGCAGTGGCCAGCTTCTCACGCACCTCACAGCAAACCAGGTGGACACTAGAATTGCACCAGCAGCTTCGCGTGGCGCTCGTACACGGCTTGTGCGAGCCTACATGAAGACGATCCTCTCCAATCCCGAGTCGCGCAAAATCTTTTATTTCCTCATGTTGAACATGGCGTACATGCTCGTGCAGATGCTCTACGGAGTGTGGACCAACAGTTTAGGTTTAATCTCGGATGCGATCCACATGGCCTTTGACTGCATGGCCATCGGGGTTGGGCTGATTGCCTCTGTTATGGCTACTTGGGACCCAAACGAACAATTCACCTATGGGTATGTTTCATACGCTTGGGAATGCCTAGGCAATGGTCTCCTACTAACCCGTGGTCAGATATGGTCGCATTGAGACGCTCTCCGGCTTTGCAAACGGCATCTTCCTCATTCTCATCTCCATCTTCATCATCTTCGAGGCCATCGAACGGCTCATCGATCCCCCCGAAATGGAGACAGGACAACTTCTGCTCGTTAGCTCTATTGGTTTGGGGGTCAACCTCTTCGGCATGTTCGCCATGGGAGGCCACCACCATCATGGCCACTCGCACTCGCACGGCCATTCACACGGTCATTCGAATTCTGGAGAAGACTCGCATGGCCATAGCCATACACATGATGGTCATTCGCACGAGTCTGCACCATCGTTACCGGACCCAGAGGCACATAGTCACAGCCACGGTCATGGCGGACACAGTCATGGACATGACGACCACTCACACTCACACGCGCACGAGGGTCATACACACAGCGATAGCGGGCATGGTCACTCACATTCACACGAGGAACACGGTCACTCTCATGAAAGCCATGGCCATTCGCATGGCGGCCATGAAGATCACGGGCACCATGAGCATGATGAGCACGAGTGTGACCATAACCATACCGAGGATGATCATCACCATTTACACGATGACAATGGGCATTCTGGACATTCGCACTCGCACCCTCACGACGAGGATCACCATAGCCACAGCCACTCCCACTCACACGACACGGATACCGAACACCATCGGCATTCACACTCTCCCGAGCCCGAAATCCAACCCCTTGGCCGGCCTGGTGCGCCCCTCCGACGCCCTACCGCAGGCAGACGCCAGTTCTCCGGGCCCGCCTTGCACATTCCCACACCCTCGGACGCGCTCCCGTCACTCGAGAGCGCGAAGCCAAAAGCCTCGCCTGCGGTCGCACGCGCGCTCGCGGCACACCGACGTGAGGCCGCCCCCTCGCCGATCACGCCGTCTTACTCGTTTACGCACGACGACCACTACGACGCACACCACCACGCGGAGAGCGCACCAAACGTTCGCGCGCCTGCGCAGGCGCACGTGCACGCACACGAAGGTCACAGCGATAACATGCGCGGCGTGTTCTTGCACGTCATGGCTGTAAGTGTTCACAACTTGCGTCCTAAGATGCAACTATCTGACTCGTCTTTTGCGACGACAGGATACGCTCGGCTCGGTGGGCGTGATTATTTCGACGTTGCTTATTCAGTTCTACGGATGGACCGGCTTTGATCCTATAGCCTCATTGTTCATCGCAGTGCTCATCATCGCCAGCGTCGTGCCACTCGTAATCGACACTGGCAAAATTTTAAGCCTGGACGTGTCCGACAAAACCAGCGACATTCAGAGTGCGCTTTCTGAGGTAAAACTCGCTGGCTTGACCGGTTAGAGAAAACCTACTTACACAGTGACTTGTGACAGATATCCTCCCTGCCGGGCGTTGCTTCATACAGCGCGGCGCGCTTCTGGCCAAAGGACTCGTCCAGCCTGGTGGGGTCAATCCACATTCAGCTCGAACCAGCGCCTGCGACGTTTGACCCGACTGGCCCGCACTCGGCCGTGCGCCCAAGCTACGCAAACGTGGAACGCGTGATGGAGCGCGTGGACGGCGTCCTGAAAGGGCGTATTCGTGGGCTGGAAGAGTTGACCATACAAGTCGAAGGCTCTTCATAGGCTCTGCTGTGTGCTTTTCTATGGGACTTTTTTTTTTTTCTCTGCCTTAGTTCAACACTCGTTTGTTCTTACTCGTTGTATTCTCGGACTGGTATTTGTTGTGAGGCTGTGTCCTTTGTTAGCTGCAGGATTATTTTTTTTACTCTACAACTGATCACAATCTTTGGTGTTACTAATGCTAATGCTGGGGACCGTGCTTGACGCACTAGAAACCACCTCAGAGCAGTGGCGTCAAATGTCCATTTGTGTTTCAAGTGGGTGCGTCATATACTCCCATGAAGTGATACTGTCGTCGCCAAATGATGGCGCAGGCGAACGTACAAATTAAAAAAAGATGCCAACACTTGCGATGCCAGCATTCGCTGCTTCGGAAGTATTTCCTCTCAGTTTGTTTAAATATCGACACACCTTGCCACCGAGTGGGATGACAACCAAGTATGCGTAAAATGTGTTTAACCATAAACGGTGCTCGTAAGCGAACGAGAAGTAAGCGAAAGAGAGAGTCGAGACTGGGAGGGGTGGGGGGGGGGGCGGCACTGTCGGAGAAAAGGATTAATTGAGGCCGGAACCGCCGCGGGCGGGGGGGGGGACGTTTCTGGGTTATGAGGTCACATGGAACGGTTTGTGGACCTCCCCCTTCTCTCGCTTCCTGCCTCGCCGTGAGCGCCCATCCCCACCCCGACTGTTCTCCGCGCGCTTCTTCACTCTCACTTGGACGACCACAACCTCTCCGCTACCCCCTACCGCTCGGTCTAGCGCTGCTTACAATGCCCCTCTGCGGCTCATCACCCTCGTCATCCGGTCGGCGGCCTGTACGTCGTGTCCGAGAGACTTCTGAGCCTCCTCCCCTTGCTTAAACCTGGATTGCATTTTTTCCCCCTTCAGATACAACGCAAAGTCGTAGTCTGCGGCGACGGTGCATGCGGTGCGCACTGGTTTTACGTGTCCAGAAACGATTGGTTGCTCACTGTGATGTCCAGGCAAGACATCGCTCCTCAACGTCTTCACATCCGGATCCTTCTTCTATCACTAGTGCGCAGCCCTCCCTCACTCCTGCACAATCCACAAACGCTCTGACACTCGGAAAAAAAACCCTTGACAGTGAACCGACCGTGTTTGAAAACTACGTACACGACCTTTACGTTGAAGATCAGCTCGTCGAACTTTCTCTCTGGGATACAGCAGGTGCGTTTCGCCTGCACCGCCACTTCGGACCTTCCGTTCCGGCCCCTTCAGAGTTCGCAGTCGCTCACGGATTGTCCCTGTTCACATCTTTGCACTCACGCACGTCCATTCCGCTGTCTGTGTTCATCAAATCACAGGGCAGGAAGAGTTCGACCGGTTACGTTCGCTCTCGTACGCAGAAACTCACGTCGTCATGGTCTGCTATTCGGTCGACAACCCAACGTCACTGGAAAACGTCGAAACGAAGGTGCGTCACCGTCTCCCTGTCTTCCACGGACGAAAGAAAAAAAAGTACTGCAAATCCTAACGAAACACGCACCCCACACAGTGGATAGACGAAATCCTCGAGTACTGCCCAGGGGTAAAGGTGCGTCGGACCCATGGCTGTCCCACCTGTCATCGAGCTGATCGGCGCCTTTTCCACAGCTTGTCCTCGTCGGTACGTGATCGGCGGCCTTTGTCATGTGTGTGTGGGCTCATGTGTTGACTCTGGCCAAAAATTAGCCCTCAAGTGTGACTTGCGCGATGATCCCGCGGTGGCGGAGCGCCTCGCGCGATACAACACCCATCCGGTACAATACGAGCAGGGGCTGGCCGTTGCTCGACGAATACGAGCGTCGCGGTACCTTGGTACGTCACAACGTTTCGATTCCAACCTGACGATCCCTTGCGGTTGTGCACCTTCGCCCCCCCCCC
>JAZHGK010005635.1:0-26828 GCA_037855215.1 Waitea zeae
CCCCCCCCCCTCGTCTGGCAAGCGCCGAACGCACCCTGACTAAAATATTGTTGGAGGCTCCTTCGACCAACGCGCTATCCAAAAAAGAAAAAAAGAAACACAGTGTATGCACCCTCAGCTCCCAAGTTCTGTGACTTCTCCAATTGGAATCACACCATCATTTAGCGACACGTAGGCACTTACTTATGTAGAATGCGGAAACAAGATGTTCAATATATCAGCTCTGGCCCTTGGTCCATATAACTGGCGTAGGATTGGCTACTCGTTCAACAATAGCGACGGTCATAAGTCACCGGAGCAATGTAAATATTTTATATATAGTCTATCTTTGGTTGTCCAACTCAACATCTATGCTTATTAGGCGCGCTCCCCTTCTGCAGATCTTATACATGTCATATCAGACTTGCCAAATATTCCAAACAAGTCATAATTATCCTTTGAGCATCAATTCTATGTCATTCTGACATCAAATCTAATTGGACTGCCAGGTGAAGTAAGCAAAGGTATTCCACCCTAGAAGTTCGCCGGTTGTCTCGTTATAGGGTTGAAAGACGACCTCTAAGAATAAGATCAGAAACAGGGAAAAGTTCAGAGGGAAAGGGAGAGAAAGAAAAAAGTGCTTACGGTATTGTATGTCCTTCTGCAGTCCCGACCCCGAAACGACCACAGTTTCGGTGAAGGAGCCGTTTCTACCACCGAGGTTGCTGACTATCCCACCAACGAACCCGCCGTTCGCATTGAGGACGTTTGTGGAGACAGGTGAGCCGTAGCCGTTGGGTTGCATGGTGAGGGCGTACTTCCTCCTCGGGTAGCACGGAGCAGAGTCCCATGTGAGGGCAAGCTACAATACCAGGCCTGTGAGCAAGGAGCACAGTCGAGAAGTTGAATCCTGTGTCACCTTCATCCCAGGACCGTATTGGTTGTTATCGTTCCTGTGCACGTCGATGCGGGACGTCGCACCCTGACCGATTGGGCCATACTGGCAGCCGACGCTCTTGTCATAGCACGCGCTGGGAAGGCCGTCGTCGAGTGGGATGCCACCACAGCCGGTTCCGGCGAGAGCGACACCTGCAAGGCTGAGGGCGGTGAGTACGGTCTTGAACATCATTTCCGGAGTGGGCTCGTAAACGTGAAGGTCGGTTTGGAGGGGTGCAGTGTTGGGCAGACGGGGATGCTACAAATCAATATCTCTGGCAGGTTTATAAATAATCGACGAATGCTGGCCAGGGTGCTCCTTTGGTACTCTTAGTAAGTACGAAGGCAGCGAAGCCGTGGGCCGCGGCAGCTTGGACGCAGTTGCGGCGACATCAGGCCGCAAAAACGATGTCAGTCGACCCGTCTCGTGGATCCTCAGACGATTTGCATCAATCGCTCTCGCTTATGCTGGGATTCTGCGGATGCTACCCGCCGGTCTGGCTAGATTGAATGTGTTGTTAAGAGGTTACATCCGACCGAGGGCTTCTGGACTCTGGAGTATGATCCTGCCCGGTGTTGGCGTACGGTTGGTCACTTTTCAGCATCAACGAAAGTCAAAAAAGCACTCGGGCGATAAAGATAACACGTGGGCCAGTGTAGAATAGTTTGGGCCGCGTCTTGTACTTATTTTACTGTTTCGGTTTATAATGCTGATTCAATAACAAAAAGATAGCACGTGGGCTATGTTTTTGTCATGTAACTGCGCAAGGGGATAAAAGATGGAGTTGAAGCAAGGGCTGGGGCTGGGGCTGAGAAGCGAAAGGATCGCCGATGGCCGAAGTTCCCACGGGCGGCCCTTGTCGGCAGCCTGTGCGGTCTTTCGGAGGTCGGGTCGCACCTTGAAGTTTGCAACCACTGCAGGCTGAGTTTGATTGCTCTCCCTTTTCTCCTCGTGGCATTGCAGTTCTACGCACTCGCAAACCGTCCCTTCATCGTAGCACGTGAGACCCTGTCTTAATAACTGACGGCACGAAGCTCTAGCGACCAGCCCTTTTGGTGCTAAGAAGCCTTTAGCACAGGAGATAAGAGTAATATATGGCCAACTGCTGACGAGACGACGCTGGGTGGAGATCTCCTTTCTATGCTGATTGTTGCTGTTCAAGTTCTCCTATCCTATCTTTTGCACGAAAAGCTGCAAACCGACCATGATTCCAGTATAGGGGAATCTCCTATTATAACTCGTCAGGGGATTGCGAGATGAATTAGAGTCCGCGGAGAAGCCCCTGACTTGAACTCGAGCAAGTGGTAATCAAACCCTCCAATAGATTATTCTACCTCTTCCAAGTTGAGCATATACCCTAAGTCTATCAGTATAATCACTGCAGATGGCTTGCTTCAAAGACCATCGTCACCATAAGCAACGATTTAGGATTCGCACTGTGAGCTAGTATACAAAAGTTACTTGGTGCACACTCTTTAGCATGGAATAGCTCCCCTATGAGATGAAGGGGTTCCTCACGGGTTAGCCTGGCTATAGGAGGCGACGCGTTAATCCCCTATTCGATCTCCTGTTCACAATCACGCTACATATGCGCCTCCAAAAGCCATAAAAGCCCTACTAGCTCGACGGTAAGACTGCACCAACTCATCCTCGCCTCACTTCCACTCCAGTCACAGTTTCTCCAAGCCCAATCCTAAGCCTCATTCTCCCGCTTCCATCAACGTCACCTCTAACAACATGATGTCTGTTCTCTCACCTACCCCTTCCTATCCTACCTTCTCGCCGAAGGCCTCACCCTCGTTCACCACCGATGCACCAACAAGCCCATCCTTTGCCTCGCCTATACCATGGCTTGTTGCCAGCATTGCCGCCAGCCGAGTTGCTGCGTCCAAGGACAAACCTCAGGGCCTGAGGATCGACATCCCGCCTACGCCCACTGATTTTGTAACTGGCGCCTGGCCGCCGATGACTGCCGCCGTCCAACCCACCCGCGCAAGGATACCCCGCCGACGGACAACCATGCAATTCTCTGACCCTCAAGCCAGCTCTGACAAGAACCGCACTCAGCACGTCGAAGCCAACATCTATGTCTCCACTGACGCAACCATCACTTACACCGGTTTCGAGTATGTTGTGTCAATTGGCACAGCGGCCCACAAGGCGGCCCCTGTCTATCAGTCCGTCGGCCCCTCTGGCGTTCGCCGCCTTCAACTCAATGTCGCTCCTGGCATGCCGCTCAAATCCGAACAACTCGCCGCGGTGCTCGAGTTTGTGCGTTCGGCATGGAACAATGTCAAAGTACTTATTGTGGCGTCGGAGGGACGCCGCTCGGATGTCGTAGCTGCCGCTGCGTTAGCTGTTGCGGCCCAGAAATGCGATGGCTCCACCGTGACAGACGTCGTGAAGGCAGTCGAGAGGAACGAAAAGGTCGACCACCTCTGGAAGGGGGTCGCTAACGAAAAGATGCTCTATAAAGCGCAAGGGGTCCTTCTCACTTCATTCTAAAGCCTTTCAATGAATCATTTAGTAACGAACTACTCAGGCATATTTGCTTACGAATAATGTCAACTACAAGTGTACATAGCCATCAACCATAGACAAAAAAGCCCTTTTATTCTTTCGAACATATGTGTTATTTTATCTAAGTTCAGTCTGATGCCCTGAGTTAGGGTAAAGTTCGTACAGCCCGAATTAGGCAGAGGTGTTCTGTAGGAGATGGGATGCGTACGCCGGCCCGCCTACTCGCCCTTCCCTGCTCACTTCTTCCACTCTCAAGTCCATTCGATCCAAGCAACGCCGTCCAACACCGTCCGAATTGCTATATATTAGGATTAACTGATACTCAAGCCGGAATGGATAAGGATAACAAAGACGACTTCACATTCGCCAAGCTTTCTGATCTTACGCTTCCTGTGACATTCCGTATGTACGCACCGCGCGCGCGTCGCTGTTCGTGCAGGGGCATGCCAATCTGAACTTTATGAAGCTCTCAGCTCGAAGGGACACGGCGGCCACCATCTAATACAGAACTGTTGGAGAACCCGGAACTGAGGTTTCATGGCATATCTCAGGCGCCGTAGGTAGCCCTTGAGCCTACACAAGTGACCGCTCTGACGCCTACTGCCGCCTTACAGTGCACTCTCAGATTTATACGTGACATGCCAGCTCGTTGCAGACAACAAGCCGCTTACCATTCCGTTTCGAACTTCATTCAAGGCGTTTAAGAACTCTTATACGTACGTTTGCACCACCTTTCTTACCAGACCTCATAGTGATGCTTTCCCATTCAATCAGATGGAATGAGTGGATTACACTTCCGATACGCTATTGTGACCTACCTCTCAGCTCACAAATTACCTTCACTGTGTGGGACATTGCTGGGCCCCGTGCTGCAGCGCCTGTGGGAGGGTCGACCTTTAAGCTGTTTGGGAAGAAATGGTGTGTTGCGCTGCACTGTACATGCTCGCGAACGTCAGCTTATAGACCAAAGGACTCTTCGACGCGGAAAGCACCGCCTACTCTTGTGGCAAGGGCGTGAGGCAGACCCTTCGTATGAAACTACAACCCCAAGTAAGACGGGTGTGCGGGACGAGATGGGTCGACTGGAAAAGGTGTGTTTACTTTGTCTGGCTCAGCAAACAAGTGATGCATAAACCTGACTTTTATAAAAGTTAGTTAAAAAGTTTGAGCGAGGCGACTTGCCTAAATCTGACTGGCTCGACAAACTCGTCTTTCGGAAAATGGAGGAGATCCACGCAGCAGAGACAGCCAAATCCGATAGCCTGTTTCTCTACATAGACCTTCCTCGCTTCGACTTTCCCGTCATCTTTTCTGAACCTGTACGCGTTCTGTCACTTTTCGTATCTCGCAATTTGCTCATAGAACTCTGCAGGAAGCGCCCTCCGCCCCCACGGCCTCTACATCAATATCGACGTCGTCCGCTTCTCCCCTCCATACAGTCACAAATGCGCCCCAACTCAACAATGCTGCCACATCAGCCGGGGCGGTCATGACGTCTGCCGCTTGGGCCGATGCGCAATTTTGGCAGGTCATTGATCCCGAGGTCGCTCGTGAGAACCCGGTGGAGGACAAGCACCGCCGGCTCGTACGCTCACATCGATCCAGTCCGTATGACCGGGAATTGAAGCCCAACGCTAAAGACCGAGACGAACTTTCAGTACGTCATTAGCTGGTGTTTCTTCTTTCGACGTGTTAACTTTTTTTCTGTGCTCTATAGCATATATTGAGCTATGCACCTTCTCAACCCCTCACTTCAGAAGAGAAGGACCTTGTATGGAAGTTCCGCTTTTATCTTACGCGCGAAAAGCGTGGGCTCACCAAGTTCCTGCGCTCTGTCACTTGGCGTGACCCTAGCGAAGTGAAACAAGCGGTAGAAGACCTCCTACCACAATGGACTGAAATTGACACGGACGACGCGCTGGAGCTCCTTGGGCCAAGCACCGTCGACGCTCGTGTGAGGGCGTTCGCGGTGAGGCAATTAAGCCGTGCAGACGATGAAGTACATAAACACTACATCCGTAATCAGGAACACAACTGACGGCATGGCAGGAGCTCATACTCTATCTCTTGCAACTTGTTCAGGCCCTCCGCTTCGAGCCCTCTAGCTCGGATCAGCGGAGTACGCGCACAATCACCTCGCCCGACGGGATTTCTTACGAAGACTCTGGTCTTGCGGACTTCCTCATTTCGCGGGCGGTCGCAAATCCGATACTAGGAAATCGATTCCATTGGTACCTCATGGTTGAGGTTGGACTGAAGGATCGGGTTATAGCGAAGATGTATGCGCGGGTCAGTTGGAAGTTTATGCGGAAAGTTGAAGAGGTAAGCGCAGCTTAGATATCGTAAGCCATGTTTCGCTCATGTGGCCCTCAAAGTCCGAGGGTGGTTCTGAAAGGCGCGCACTCATGCGCCGTCAAGCGGAACTCGTCGAAGTGCTCGGCAAGCGTGCCCGCGAGCTGCGCACCTCCAAGGATCAGCGACCCAAGAAGATCGAGAAGTTACGCGCCTTCATCGCAGATCCTAAGAATGGGCTTTCTCAATTTCCTGTTGCTCTCCCGCTGCCCCTAAATGCTAAGTACGAGGTTACCGGGATTGTAGCCGAGAAGTGCTCCGTGTTCAAAAGCAATCTTTTTCCGATGCTGTTATACTTTCAGTGTTCCGACGGATCAGAGTACCCACTTATTTTCAAGGATGGCGACGACATGCGGCAGGATCAATTGGTGATCCAGCTTTTCACGTTGATGGATGGCCTCCTGAGGAAGGAAAATCTAGACTTGAAACTTTCTCCATACGCAGTCCTTGCCACGGGTCCAGCACAGGGCATGGCCCAATTCATCGTGAGCAAGACGATTGCTACAATTGTGACCGATCACGGTACATTGCAAAATTATATGCGGACTCACTATCCAGATGAAGGAAGCGTAGGCACGTATAATATAGAGCCTGGCGTTATCGACACATTTGTCAGGAGCTGCGGTGAGCGATTCAATAGGTCTTTTTTAAAGCAATAAGGCTAAACTACACGCTTTACAGCTGGCTACTGTGTGGTAACATATCTCTTGGGGGTTGGTGATCGGCACCTGGACAACCTGCTCCTAGCACCAGACGGTAAGATCAACTCTGCATCTTCGTACAGTGCATCGCCCTGATCGCTCACCCAGGTCACTTCTTCCATGTTGACTTCGGCTACATCTTTGGCCGTGACCCGAAGCCATACCCGCCTGCCGTAAAGATCTGTAAAGAAATGGTAGATGGAATGGGTGGTGCCCAAGCAGCGCACTACTTGCGCTTCCGCTCCTTCTGTTACACGGCCTTCTCTATTCTAAGAAACTCGGCAAACCTGATCCTCAATCTTGTCGCCCTCATGACAGAAGCGAACATCCCTGATATCAAGCACCGCGATGTTCATAACCAATTATTGGAGAAATTCATGCTCGATCGCACCGAAGAAGAAGCCATCAAGCACTTCCAAATGTTGCTCGACCAAACAAGTGCGCTCACAGCCATGTTCGACGCAATTCACAATGTCGCCCAATATTGGCGAGCGTAATCCCTTCATGTAATATCCGACACAATGTGTAATGTACAGAGATGCACTCTTAAAGCGCTTTTGAAAGGGAGCAGCCAGTACAAAAAAAAGTGGAGAGTAACTAGTCACTCATGACTTGTAGTCAGGGCGGAGCGAACGCACGGTCTTCCCGGCGCGCCAGATCTCCTGCTCGTCAATCTCCTTGAGCTCCTTCGCGAGGTCCTCACGATAGGTCGAGCGCCCGTTGAACTCGAGAGACTTACGCGTCTCCGTACCGTCCCTGACGGACTTGTAGAGAGCCTCGAAGACAGGCTTGTTGGCCTTCTCGAAGATCGGCGCCCAGTCGAGCGCACCGCGACGGGCGGTGGTCGAGCACGCGTTGTACATGTAGTCCATGCCGTACTTGCCGATAAGCGGGAAGAGAGACTGGGTCGCCTCCTCGACGGTCTCATTGAACGCCTCAGATGGGCTGTGGCCGTTCTCACGGAGGACCTTGTATTGGGCAAGGAACATACCCTCTGTAGTTTTACGTTAGTGAGGTTGGGTTTGTGTATGCACTCATTGGTGACACTTACGGATGCCACCCATGAGCACGCCACGCTCGCCGTAGAGATCCGAGTAAACTTCCTTCTCAAAGGTAGTCTCGTACATGTAGCCAGATCCGACGGCCACTCCCAGCGCAACGGCCTTCTCCTTGGCCTTGCCAGTGACATCTTGCCAGACAGCGACCGACGAGTTGATGCCGCGACCCTCCTTGAAGAGGGTGCGGACGGTACGGCCAGAGCCCTTCGGCGCGACGAGAATGACATCAACGTCAGCAGGAGGGACAACCTTGGTGTCATCTTTGTAGACGACAGAGAAGCCGTGGGAGAAGTAGAGGGTCTTGCCCTTGGTGATGAGCGGGGCGAGCTGGGGCCAAGTCTGCGACTGTGCCGCGTCGGAGAGGAGGTTCATGATAATTGTGCCGCGCTGGATGGCCTCTTCAATTGGGAAAAGAGTCTCTCCAGGGACCTGCAATTCCAGATCAGCTACGATTTCAGTGATAAGCGAATTAGATTCTACTGACCCAGCCGTCCTCGATGGCCTCCTTCCACGAGGCGCCATCTTTGCGAACACCGACGATAACGTTCAGGCCGTTGTCGCGCGCATTGAGACCCTGTCCGTGGCCTTGCGAGCCGTAACCGATGAGTGCAAGAGTGTCGTTCTTGAAGTAATCCTGAAGCTTGGCGAGCGGCCAGTCGCTACGCTCGTAAACAACCTCTTTTGTGCCGGCGAAGTCGAGAGTCTTCACGCCACGAACAGTCTGCCACAGATTTAGGATCGGATTAAGGCCCCTATAGAGTCGGTAGACGTTAACTGACCTGTGCGACTGCAGCGCGGGGTGCCTTTGTGAGAGTGGGCGCGGCGGCACGCGCGAGAAGCGAGTACGCTGCCTTCTGTGAGGGCTTCGGCGCGGCCGCCTGGACCGCAGAGCGGACCGCACGACGCGACGCAGTGCGGAGCGCTTGTTGTGTTGAACGGGTGGCGAAAGACATGGCGTTGAGGAGATGAGAAAGGGAAAGAGGGTTGGTGGAAAGGAGGAGGAGAGTGGAATGCTTAAGGTTCAGCAGATTCGTCTCGTTAAAAACGCGTTTGGAGCGATTCGTCCGAAGCCGAATAAATCCGAAAAGGCCGTTCGCTGCTTGACTCGGCCAAAGGCACACCGTTTACTTCCCCGGCCTTGGTCGGATTCACGTACACACAAATGCAATTCGGACATTTAATACATCAAACGTGCTCTTACTCGAACGACCGCATATATCCAAAAACTTCTATGAAACAATATATTAGCATTGGAAGTTTAATGGTCTACTATATTAACGTCAGCTTCAAGCCTTGACACCGCAAATAACACAAGACCCAAATATAGAAAATTTAAAGCGCTGGTAGTTGTTTATAGTGTACCCACACTGCGCAACGATAAGTCTCGCGCTACAGAATTCCGATCCTTTTCTCGACCTTGTGCGCTTTCAAATGCTTTGATCAACGCAGCCTGCCCTTCATCGATCCTGAAACCCCATTTGCTTAATGGATGGCCGAAGTAATAAAAGTACAAGCTAAACTCACCATTTGACGTCGTGGCCGTCCTTTTCGAGAAGCACCTTGACTGTAGTCCAGCTGAAACGTACGACGCCAGGAAAACCGAAGGTTGGTTCGAGTGTCTTCTTGAGCCATGCTTGTGTTTTAGGGTCTAAAACCAGTTAGTATGCGGATCAAGATGAACAATAATGGGAATCACCTGAAGGGTACCCACTCCCCATCTCGTTTCCAGCAAACTTTCTAGGTTTCAAAAGCTTGTTCCACTCAGCTGCAGTAATCTCTGCTGCCACCTCCTCGGCTGCCTGCGTCTCCGAGTCGTCCTCCTCGAATTGCCATCCTTCCACCCAAGCGTCGCGTGTTACTTTGGCGGCTACACTGGCAGCGCCAACAATCTTGAACTTGGAATCTGCCTTTGGTGTTACCTAAAGTCAAACAAAGCGGTTAGGCGGTTGCCGTCATTCGTGAGGCAGGTGTGGCTTTACAGTAATGCTGATTCCGGGGAACAGGGACTCCAAATACGCCTGGTATTGAGCGCTTGGTCCCAGGGCATCTACATAGATCTAAAGTATAAGGCTCTCAGCATAGGCAATGAATACAAAGTCGCTCTGCTTGCGCACCTCTGTAATATTAAGGCCCGCATCAATCACCTCACGAATAAGCAAAATTGTCGCGTCCTGAGACTGCTTGTTCAAGTTAACAGGTGGCAGGCGAAGCATTCCATTCGAGATAGCCTGCGGACTGCACATGTTAGCTAAGTGCGTTTGCGTACAGGTCATTGTAAACAGCTCTGCACACCTAATGACGCGCACCGACCAGCCAAGACTGGCAGGGTCCGAACTAAGCGTCCTTAACAATCCTTCACGCACTTCTGCTGTCAGGGTCTTCGAATCTGTATGAAAAAAGATATAAGTGCATCATATGTAAGTTGGTGTGCTGTAGAAGGATACAAAGGTACCGACCTGCGAAACCCAAGTTCTCGAGGTCCTCTTTCCATGCCACGGGACAATAAGCGATACCATAGACCAGTGGTCCGAGAACGGGTCCTCTTCCGGCTGGGTGCAGATAAATAAGATGAGTCCTTGGTACGCCTTTGTGGAAGTTGCGTTCCACACCTTCGTCGACACCAAGAATATAAGGCCCAGGAGTTGTTGGCTTAGGAGAATGATGTGTATATGACGCAATTAGAGGGCCCGCCGATGGTGAAGGGTTTTTCATTGTCATAGACGCTTTTTTGTTATTTGAACTTGTGTGTTAAATGTCTGTGAAGGAAGCAAGGCGTATGTCGGATATATGAGCATTCACTGGTCTGCCACGGTCAAGTCCAAACTCATCCGCGGTACCGCACGACGTCGCGTAACGCGTCGTACTTCGTAGGGTCACATGACAAGGGGTTTTTATGCCTTGGAAGTTGGATCGCCAATAGCCATCATGGCTTTCGGCGATTCTTCACCTTTTCATTGCTGCTGCTTTCAAACGCCCTAGTCCTTTCCGCGCTCCCAACGTCCGTCTCGGTGATTTTTTTGTGATCCGACCATCAGGCTTAAGCCTCTGTTGATTAGCTGCGCCTTCAGCTCTCTTTGAAATGGCTGGCTGTCCAGCTTGTTGACCCTTGATGACTTACCTTATATGCGGACAAGGCATCTGAGTATGCAGTGACGCTCCAATTTCAGTAGAAGCTCTGGAAACACAGTACTAAGCTTGGATAATTGCGGCGTAATAAGGCCGTTTGCTGCATCATGGCAGCGTTAACTCCAAAATGTATATATAGCCCACTTATTACTCGGTCAAACATCAGTTTTGGCGGAGTGAGTGCCCATCTGCGATAATACGTTACGCCAGCTATGCTCTTTAAGAACATTATCTCTTTGCTCAGCACAGCCTCCTTCGCTTTTGCCTCGGGGCTGACTTCTCGTGCGACTGGATGCGGCTACGTCGACTTGCCCGATGGCCTCCCTTCCGGATGCTACAACTCTAATGTTGGCTGTCAATACGGAATCATCTCCCAGCCTCCTTCAATTTACGAGACTCGGTTGATTGGCCCGGACGGGAACACAATTCCGATCGTGAGCTCTGATGAAACGTTCGTTCCGCCAGGCTCAAAGGTCAGACCAGGACCTTTGCTGTAGCAGTCATCCCATTGGAGCAAGTTCTAACACCTCACGCAGGCGTATTTCAAGTGGCATCCCGCACCCTGCTTCCCGTACAAGAAATGGGCGCTCGCGCTCTTCAATGGCTCAGAACCATTCACAAAGATTTACAACTCACCCGGCTTCATCGCCGAAACGCTGATTAACCTTGGTGGATATGCGAGCAACTTCACTGATACGCTCCCCATCTCGGGCGTCAACCTCGTGAGCGGCAACTCTTATTGTGAGTGTTCATGAAGTTTTGCGTACTTTTAGTGTTGTCTCGACTAACAGAGGGTTCTTTATACAGTCGCGACGATTCTCACATATAATGATACGAACGGAGATGTTGAATCTAACTACGCGAACATCCAGTTTGTCTACAAAGCCTAGGACGGTCTGGGCTTGGAGGGCAGCACATTCCAGAGTCGAAATTTCATTGATACTCTTTTTAGGGACAGGCACAATTGCTCAATATGCTGTACGTTGACAATTAGCAAAAGTTGCTCTTGTTGTTTGATTTTTTTTAAATAATCGTGAGAAAGTTGGTGCAGTTGAAAACAAACAGATGTTATCAAATCTTCAACGAAATTCCCAGAAGTCGCCGAAATTGCTGTTTCATTCGCCGACAAACCCGGAGTGGCGTTTCAAAAGAACTCCCAGTCGAGCAGCTCCAACTTTCATTTATCAACGGCAAGCATGTGAAGCCATCTTCTGGTGTCATCGTCTCCCCGCCCTCACTTTGTCCGTTTTAGGATAAACGGTTGAAAAGAACTCGTATCAGTTTGCAGTTCTTTGACAGGTTGTTTCTCCCCTTGAATGATTGCAACACCAATTAGGAAACCGCTTAGACTTTAGACATATCAATCGGGCAATGCCAGAGCTCGGCACATCATAAAAAGAAACGCACTGCGTTATAGGTTCATTATGCTGAGATGCGATTCGTTGAGTAATAAACAAGGGAGAAAGCCACCATTCGAGACTGTTGCTACAAAAAGAAAGACCAAGGCGGACAGAGAAGTCAAAATTGCGAGGTATGTCAAGGTCAATGGCGAGACGGAGAAAAACAGAGACAGAAGAGACATGCGGCGGTATGCTGACAGGCGGCTCAATAAACAAGTAAGAGAGGGCGGTAGTAGAGATGCAAGTAAAAGATATGAAAAAGTGTTGATTACTTTTCATGGCGAAGTGACGCCTGTATAGTTGGGGCTGCTCAGCGGGGGGTGTCCAGACTTTATGGAAGGACAGGTGTACGCACCGCGTCTTGAAGCTCTATGTCTATGCCGCGCTCCAGATCGTGCGAGGTGACGTCGCTCGTACCAGTTGTTCGTGTGTGCACCTGAGATAAAGCCAACGGTCAACATTTCTTTTTCTTGGGCGCGAGGGTAGTAGAAAAGGACGTGGAATCGCATTCGACCTACAATTGATCGATGTTGTGCCGTATTGCCCGTGGCTATCTGGAAGCTCGTCGATACGGATGTGGCCAGTGACGAGCCGGGCTGTGATGCCCTTCCACGCATAGAATTCCGTGCGTTGAGGGTTGCAAGCAGAGAGTTGGCATACACTGTGAAACGGAAGTTAGGCCGGAAATAGTACAGGGAGGAAGGAGCGTTTCATACATTTCCCGCTATAGAAAGAAGGGAATAACGTCGGCAAACCAGGTAGAAACCACAGAGCCCGAGACTCACATGACAAAGTCGATTGCAATAAACCAAAAGTCGTGTGGCCGCAGTGCGAACACGATAACTTCTGCGATAGCGACGAGTCTATAAATAGCCTATTAATGGATGGTCCGTGAAGAAGCAAATCACGGCAACACGTACGACGTCAACAAGCAGCGGTTGATGGCCCACACAATAAGCATAGCGATCAGGTTGTTCGTACTATCGAGTGTCCGGTGAGAGATGAAAAAAAGCCGAGTGCAAGCAAGTTTTACTTTTTGAAATCCGTTCGTTCGTTCCAAAGGAGCGTGCAAAGCGCCCCGGCGATGAAGACGTCAGATAACACCGCCGTGACGGCGAAAGGTGTCACCGGGTTGTCCTAAACGACCGACCGGGATCAGTCGACGGCGCAAATTTGGGTCTTCGGGAGACTACGTACGAAGATTTCGTGCAGCCGACTGAATTCGTTGATCATCGCGCTAGGAGCAAAGCATGAGCAAAAGGGCGCGTGATGGAAACTACGGACGAAAGCGGCGAGGCACCGCTTCGCTTACAATTTGACGACGGTTGCTGTTTAGTGATCTCGGCTTAGCGCATCGCACACCAAGACGTCGACTCGTGTTGCGCTTACCTTGACCAAACCCAAAGTGCAACAACGAGGTGATGGCCTGTTCGAAGCGAGAAACAGTGATAAGGCCAGTGTCGGCAGCCGCACACGGACGCACTCACACACACAAAAGGCAGCCACCACTTTGTCTTCTTGCCGCACACTGTTCCCCCCCAACGATCGGTCAGCGATCCGTTGCTCTCAAAACGAAGCCTCTCGCCACAAAAGCAAAATGCTTCACTTACAGTCCCATATTCGGAGTACGAAAAAGGTTTGAACGACCAGCGCGATCAGAACCTGCAATTGCGTAAGTTGATTCCCACGCACGTCAATCAAAGAAAAAGAAGTGGGGAAATGGCTGGGTTTTCTTTTTACGTACGTTTAGCCCTATTGATAACTAAAAACATCAGACGGTTAAATGTGTTAGCCGCGGTGTTAGGAGATCTTTTGGCACCATGCTCACGCACATAGAGCTCCCTATATTGACAGACAAAAAAAGATTTTGGTCAGACAACAAAGACATTGTGGCGTGAGGGGGGACGAACCAATTCCCGAAAGCCAGTGCGCGGGCATTCCCGAACTCCTTCACGAGGTAGTGATAAACGACTCTGCCGACTGAGTATCGGCGTAAGAAAGGAAGGATCTTGGCAGAACAGCATCATGCGCGTGGTTTTACGCACCTAGGACTACGTGGAAGGTGTCGAGAATCCTGAGAAGGCCGTGGTGTCAGTATGGTCGAGGGAATTCGAGTGTCCAGATGTGGAATCGTCGGCGTACCAGGTGGCGCTGACCTATGTAGTGGGTGGGAGTGCGTCAGAAAGGGGACGTGTACAAAAGGCAAGTAAACGAGCGAACGAACAAGCGACTTTATTCCCCTCGAGTCTTTTGGATAATTAATGTAATAGAACCTGTCAAACCAAATGAGTTCTTCCCCCGCCACCAAAACCGCGCATTGCCGAAGAGACAAAAATGAAAGTTGCACGAACCACGTCTGGAGGGTCGTGAGACCGTACAGCCTGATCGATGCAAAAAAAAAGAACGCATGTCAAAAAATGAATTCCCTTTTTCATTTCTACGCCATAGCCAAGAAAGAACGACGCACCCCATCGTGACCATTGCGCCTACGTATGCCGAGCCTGTAACAAGAGTCGAGCCAAGGAATAAACAAACCCCGCGCTAAGCACACGGGAAGGGACGAGCTAAAAAGTCCCGAGAGAGACCATCCACGCACCGAAAGTAGGGCCGATCTCTATCCGTTGCAGCCCTGGAAAGGGCGCAGTGACGTTCCCGCTCATGGTCAAGTGTAATGAAGAGGAGAAGGGGAGGGGGGGCAAAGGGGTCGCGATGGGGATTGGCAGCAGAGGCAAGCAGACGTTATGCGCAAAAGAGGCGTAAAAGTGACAAGAATCGGGTGTGCGGCTCGGACTGGGCGCGCGGACGGCGACAGGAGCCCGCGGAAAGATCAGAGACGGATTGCGGTACTTGAGCGAGAGAGAGAGAGGAGGGGGAAGGGCCGCTCTCGACTGCACAGAGGAGGGGGTTCGTTTTGTACAACCGCGAGCGAGTTACGGGCGAAAGAAGTGTTTGCGTGTGTGATGGTGGGTTGGGGGTGCGTTGCAGGCTGTTGATAATTCTCTTCGAAGCAGAGAGAAGTCGACAGAGGTCACTACGTCCTTCTTCTCAGTTGGGCGGCGGCCTGAGTGGCCTGCCGGTCGTGGTCCCAGGAGCGGTCAGCCGGCGGAGGGGTGGAAAGGAGGAAGCAGAGGGGGTGAGAAGATGCAAAGGAGTCGAAAAGGCAAGAAAAGGAAATTGCTGTGGCTAAGTAATGGGTAGGGTTCCACCTCTATGGAGGGGCTCCTAAGCGGCCTCTGGTAGCATCATCAAAAAAGATGATGATGTCGCTTGAGATCAAGAGGCCATCTTTACGGGTCCCATCTTTTCGCTTCTAAATTTCCTCTTCACTCAGCCCTGCCACCATCCCTCGAGATCTTTGCTGTGTGTGCAATTTCCTGGTTCCGCAAGCGCGCACGTGTTGCGGAGCACTCACCCTCGGGCCTCGGCTTCTCCTCCTTCCTCGCCGACATCGGCTCGAGCTTGGTCCATATGGCGCCGTCATCAGCGGTGGCAGCGAAGTCCAACTCGGGTGATTGGGGGCTTCCCGTTCGGCATCTTACTCTCTGCACCGATTGTCACAATTTCGCCTTGATTAAACCTTACATGCACTACTTCCGAGAAGCCAGCCGTAATATTATTTACCGATCACAACGAAACTCAAGCGACCCAGCCTGTTGGCCCCTGGGAACAGCAGCAGCAGCATGCAAGGATAGCATAATCACTTTTGATGACTATTATACTCGGGAAAGCGATTCTGCATACAGCAGGTGAGGAGGGAAACGGTACACAAATATGAAAAAAAAAAAAAAAAACAGGGGATGGGGTGAGGGAGTAAATTTGGACAGAACCAAAGGGCTGGATATGGAATAAGACCACGGGAATAAAAAACTATAATCCAGCGTACGAGTAATGGAGATAAAAAAAAAAGAAAAAGCGAGTACGAAACTGTGCCCTCTTATGCATGAAGAAAGTCAAAAACAAAACTCGCCCACTCAGAAGAAGCCAGATAACGAAGCGATGTTCGGAATGAACGCACTAGAGAACACAAACGTAAGTTAACTATTCCCAAAAGAGGAAAGGGTGAGTAGCCACTTACGCTGCACTGAGCCCAACGGCGAACGCGAGGCTCCCCCACAGTGCTGCCTTGCGTTCCGGTGCCAGGCGTGAGCGCGCACGCGAATTCGACACCAGTGCGCGTTCCTCCGTCTCGGGCTCCTTGAACTCAAACCGGAGCTGCTCCTCTTCCTCTTCGCGCGGCCGCTTCACCAACTCGGACCCAGCCTGGCTTCCGCTTGCGACTTCGCCTGTAGCGGGGTCAGCGACGATCGTGGCCACACTGGAATTGTCAGCCGCCGCCGCCGCACGCTGAGCCTTGAGGTTCGCGATCAACTCCTGCTGCTCCGCAACATCTTCTGCCATGCTCGGCTTGAGCTGTTCCTCTGCCGCCGCGTTCTCATCCTCATTGACCATCGTCTCCTCAGCCATGATCGGCGGGAGCGCCCGCGACGGCGGTTTCCGCGACGCGCGAGACACTGGAGCCTTTGTGGCTCCCGGTGAAGGCGAGCGGGTCGCTTGCCGCGCGCTTCGGCGCAGCGGCGTCGGAGCCGGCTCGGGGGACTTGACCCGCGAGACGCGGGCGGGCGTCGGCGCGGCCGCCGTACGTGCGGGAGTCGACGCCCGCGACGCCTCCTTGCGGCGCTTGGCGGGTGGAGGTCCTCCAGGCGAGCCGAGCGGGCCTACCGGCTTCTTCTCCGGCGACGCGGTGGCGGCCTTTGCAGGTGTCGGGGCTACGCTGCCCTCCTTGCCGCTCGTGGGCGTGGGCGGCTCGGCGGCGACGAGGACAGGGAGAATGTTCCCCAGCCCGTAGTCATCCGAGAGCATGAGCGCGACGTCGACCGGAGCCCAGCGGCCGGAGAAGCGCACCCGGTTCTCGTCCTTGCCGCCGTTCGCGCCCTGCAGGTCGTAGTTGTACGACACCCACGCGATCTCGTCCTTCTCCGCCTGCTCCGACGCGTTCGGAAAGGCCGCGCGGAAGAGCGTCGTGATGCTCACGGCGCCCGTGTCATACCGACGGAGGATGAAAGCATGCCCATTTGAAGGAGTCTGGATTTTCATGCGGCCGACCTGGAGACAGTGGTTGAGTCAGTCTTGGTTTCTCTCAGCGGTGGGCGCGTGGTAGGTGGCGGTGGCGGTTTCTCATCAACAGCGTGGAGAAAGCCCTCGATATAGAGGGAGAAAAAAGAGACTCGAAACGTTTCAAGCGCTCCCAGGTATGGAGGCTTCCAAGTATCCGTTCTCCCGACAGTCGAAAAGAGTGACGCATAATCGAGTCTGATATTAAAACCGAGGATACTCACCGTCACCGTCTTCTGAGGACGTTGGATCTGCTGAAACTTGACCGGCGGGACGCCCTTGACGTCAACTATGTACACAGGAAGAAAAGAAGACGAAGAAAAAAAGAGAGCGTCAGCGGTGACGTCTAAAACTGCCAGGACACAAGTAAAATGACGAACGGTTCTTCAGCAAAGGGTTGAGACATTGAGTCGGAAGCGGCGGACGGGCCGAGTTTGTGAGCGGAGGGATGATAGGGTGCTTGCGGGGAGAGCTAGTAGGAATTGGTGCCATCGTACGTCGTTGGGCGGCGGCGGCGGCGGCGAGGAGGGCGACGTTATGTGAGTGACGGCCGGGAGAGGGGGGAAGGGAGAGGGGGATGTGAGGGTGGAGACAAGGGGCGGGAGAACCGGCGACCGCTCCAACCAAGCAACCGCGCGACTTGTTGACGCAAAGTAAACAAAGACAAACAATCCCTTCTCCGCCCACCCCGGCAACCGATCCCAGTCCCTACTTTTTTTTTCTGTTCAGAAAAAGGTGATCACTCTGAGAATAAAATACACAAACAATAATTGTTCATCTACAGGCAACACATTAACTTGTTGCTTAATATATATATATATGTATGCAGGTATGAATTATGATCAGGATCAAAAGTTCTGGGCCGACTTCACACCCATCGCTCGTCCGCCAAACCGACTTCTTGTGCTTTCAACTGATGCTGCTTCTTCTTCGTCCGAATCTGTTCTGAAGCCGAGGTCGCCGTCGATTGCTCTTGGTGGACTGATATCTGAAGAGGTATCGCCGCAGCGACGACTGCGCTGACGCCGCGCGTACTGGGTGAGCGCCCTTGCGCGACACGGGTGCACATCAGGCAGAGTGAGATGCCGACGATGGGTGCCGTCTAAGAAGAAGAAGGTCGAGACATGAGGATGAGTCGACCGGCGGAAACAGGTCGTTGGAATACGTGCCGTGTCGAGAGTGATGCAGCTACCGCTTGTTCCACCAAGTATTGTGCCGAGATTCACCAGTGTTGTAATCCTTAAATGTCAGACCTCAGCATCATGGCTCAAATTATTCCAAGTACGAAATTTACCAGTATAGTATGCCGCCTTCAATGACGATGGCGAGGACTCTCTGTCGAAAGTTTAGTTGAAGTGCCGGACTCAGGTGATGATCGATCTTACCGACGAACTGGAGAAAGTGCGCCAGGGGAAGGCTCGGTTTCTTCCAAATACAGTGTACGCAATGAACGCTTCGTGCAACAGTTTTAGTCTACATCTCGGCGTGTTGACGATGACTCACCGACGGAGAGGGCGTTCAGGCTGTGGCAGTATGTTGAGAAAGGGCAGAGAGATGCTGTAAGTGTCTAGTGCGCTCACCAGAATGACAACCCCATAACTGTCGCAAACCACCTATATGCGCTAGGCATTCAGACTCGTTCTTCAAGCATTCAAAATCACTCACGTTTTCCAGAATTTCCAAGCGTTCGGTTTTCCACTTAATATTCCCTGTACGAAGAGGACGCTTGCGGCTGTGACGGGCCTTGTCAGTACCCGTTCGGACATTCGCTCCTTATCTTGATGTCGACGTACCAAAATCGGCAGAGCATAACGCTACGAGCGGGATGAGGAAAAAGACATTGTCGCATATCATGTGCACGCGGTATATCTGAGGAGCCGAGGTTGGCCGCACTTGAAAATGGCGCAAAAACCCGTCAAAGGTGGGACTCACCAACAGGGAGTCGAATACGAGGACGATAAACAGAGTAAGTGTGAAGCGAGCTACCTGGCGGCCGTCTGTAATGATCAAGAAACTGACGCTAGGAAGTTCATCGTGATTGAGGAAGATGGTGCAGAGGCGTATGATGGTGATTGTGACATGCTGATTCGGACGGGAGTGAGTGCTTCGCTTCTCCAGATATGTTCAGGCAGGGTCACTCACAGCGGTCACTGCTAAGAACAGGGCCACATTCCCGCTCAAAAGGATACGATTGACACAGTGGAACCACACTTGACTTCCGTGTTTTCGGCGCTGCACGAGGGTTGTAAGGCTCGACCAGAAGATGCTGACATAGAAACCTGTTCAAAATTTCACTTGTCAAAACAAAAGCAAAAATCGAGTCTACCGTCAAGTAGACAATCGTATACGGTACCATATATGAACATCTCCAGCAACCCAGCGAGCATTTCAGCTTCCTCCAGAGACAGTGCCATGATAACTTGGGACGAGGGCCGTCAAAGAGAAGGGTGCGAAGGGGATTCGGGGCGAGCGACGATTTAACGAGCGTCACCGCCCTGAGCGGACTGTCAGAACGGGACGCTTGAACCCTACTAGCAGCGTCGCCGTAAGAACATGGACCGGGATGGCTGCGCGCTATCACCTCGAAGGTGATATGAATGCGCGTGCATCGAGACGTCTCTCATTCATTGTGGGCGAGAACCCTGGGTCGCCGGGCCTGAGAAGCCAATAAAGTGAGCCCATGTGGTTCTCGAGCTGTGCATCGCAGTTGTCATTCTTCCGATCCGATAAAAGGTTTACCAGAAATTGCGTATGAATACAGTTGTATGATCTCGAGAGGTGGCTGTTGATGCATGTGCACATATCATTGACACCGGAGCTACGTTGCCTGTCAACCCCTCGCCACTGCCGGGGGCCTGGAGACAATTCGCGAAGCGCTTGTGGGGTTGTCGTGAGCCACAACACAACTGTGTTTGGAGCTTTGAAACAACGAAGGGGTGATAAGTGATCATCACCCGAAGTGGGTATTCCGAATGTTTGGCACCAGGACTGGTTGTGCTTTTGCGTACTCATAGTTGAACTGGTGGGCTTGAGGAGGAGGCGGCGCTGAGATGTGAATTTCCACTGACGCGAGTTGGGCATGAGACTAGATGAGTGCCATTCTGAGTGTACGTGTTACTTAGCTCCGTTAGCTCTAGTGATCGTGCCTCCTAAATAAGCCTGGAACCAGAATTTACATATATATTTACGCCATGTGTGGACCAACAATGCACCCGTGGGAGCGGAGTACCCCAAGTATTGAACGGCAGTTCTGTTCTCAACTCCTGGGTGGCAAGATCTCACTGCGCGAAAGAAGTGAAACGTGCGGACGCGTCACGGTAGAGAACTTTGTTTCAAAAGAAAGATGTTGTGAGAGATGGCCTCGGGGGACATAGTTGAAACGGTTGTTGAAGGGAGAGAGGAAGCCAAAGAGGAAGAAGCGGCGGCCGTTGAACGCCGCATTGAATGGACAATCCCCCCTTGAACAGGTCCGGCTCCGGTGGTCGTCGATTGGTCCCTGTCCGTCTTGTTGTTCGGGCCTCAAGCTTCAAGTCTTCTTCATTCTTCGTGCCTAAGAGACCGAGTCTTTGTTGTGAAGGGTCGCATGGATCAATTTGCTCCTTGGATCTCCGGTGTCATATATTTGAACGCCACGAAGACAATTCAAAGCGACAATTCAAGGCAAAACCTCCTTGTCACTACATCTGCTCTGCCCCTCCAGCTTTGTGGCTCGCCTGACTAGCGCCCGTCCAATCAGCTTAAAGAAATGTGGCACACTAAGGTTAAACACTTGACACGCTGAACGGCAGTAAAAGTCGCAAAAACAAGTCGCTGTGAGGCTGTGATCCCTCCACACCATGACATCAGAGGCCGCCCTACGAGGAGTAACATGGGGAAATGCGCATTTGCTAAGTAATCTCTCTCTTTACCAACACCCACCATCATGTCCTCAACAGGTAAGTTGCTTTTGGTCTCGCTGTTGTCGAGTTTCTCTTACGCGGGTATCCTAGACCAACCTAAGAGACCCCCGACTCCGGAGTATGCACCTCCTCCAGGGCCACCGCCCGCCGCCGTTCAATATGCACCTCCTCCCGGCGCACCTCCCGCCACGAACGACTCAGCGTTCGACGCGCCTCCTTCTGAAGAGCTCCCGCCTTACACGAAGAACGCGCCTCCAGGCGGCCAAATCGTCATGCAAGGCGACATTCGCCTCGTCACGCTGCCGATACCCCCAGCGGATCCCACCGATGACTACCACCGGCCGCTCGACCCACCGCCAGAGTGCTTCCACGGCCGCACCCCTCTCCGCATCCGCTCCCACTCCTTCCCGCCTTTCCGAATTCCCTCACTCGGTCCTACCCTCGCGGCCGGCTTCGAGCCACTCTACGCCCCCGACGCGCTCGACCCGCACGGCATTTCTGCCGACGACTGGTCGCGCTTCCTGCGTGATCTCCGAGTCGCTGCACGTCTCGCAATGCGCGGCGTGAGTGCCGTCGCGCCCGACCGCGCGACGCAGGCACCGAGGGTGATCCGTGGCAATATGGGCATCCTCTCAGGTCCTCGGGCGGCCGGCGGAGGCCCTTACGATAACGCGTTCACAAAGACGCCAGTAGAGGAAGTAAACGCACTTATTGCCGTATGGCAAGGTAGTGCTTTCGAGAGGAGGAAGATTAAGGTGACTCTACACAATCGGGCGGACGAAGGCAGGACCCAGAGAGCTGGCTACGACCTCTACGTCGAAGCATTGTAAAAGCTGTTGGGCGTTGATCTGTGTGTATGTGCCCAGCTTGGATAAATTGTGTATTTCACTATTCTGGTCGATGTCTATGTCATGTAATCATTCATAACTACAAGTTACAATAGCTCATATACAAACAGATTTTTGTCTTCGCATCTGATCTTCAGATGATTTGTGAACGAGCGACGAGGTCATCGATAACCTCCTTGAGCTCTGCCCACCACACCTTCTTGCCACGACGTGTCTTCTTGTCCGCAAAGGCTTCCGTCTCACGTACCGGCACAAACTCGACTTTTGTCCCTTTGATGGCTACCAGAGCGACACTGTTCGTCTCAACTGGAGCACCTTTCAGGATGGACGCGTGGTGCTCCTCGATGAAGGTCATCGCCTTGAGCGCGAGGCGGACAGCGCGACTGCGGTCGATCGGAGACGGGATGTTGCCCTGGAGCGTGTGTCCAAGTTGCGCGGATCGCGAATCAAACAACTTTCCGCCTTCCTGCTTGAACACCTTCGTGATCATTTCGAGAGTGTACACTTCCGAAGCCACCTCGTTCCTACCAACGTAGTGTGAGTACCAAGCCCACACGACAGCAGTGGACTTACTTGATGACCAAACGTCCCTCAGCTTTTCCTTCTTCATCCAACGAGTATCTCCGCTTGAGGAACTCGACGTCGTGTTGGAGTGAGCTGAGCGATATCCCCTCCTCAGGAGTATACGCCATGATAGCGCCGGTCTCAAGCGTTTATCAGCATGTAATTGACGAGAAGACGAAGACGAAGACGAAGCTCACAGCCAATGCACCCATGGTAGCAATATACCCACACTTCCCACCCTGCGTTTCAACAACAAAAACACGGTTTCGGCTCGCACTTGCACTCTGCTTGATCGCGTCGCAGGCCTCAACAAGAGCATTCACGCTCGTGTCACAACCCAGGCTGAATTCGGTAATGGGCACGTTATTCGAGATCGTCGCCGGAATCTGTAAGATCGGAACTCGGAAGGCTGGGTAGGCAGCCCGGGCCTTCTCGAGAATGTCTAGGGCCGAGTAGGCCTCAAAGCCTCCGATCATGATCAGCGCCTGGATGTTGTGCTGCTGGAACTTGGTCGCGACGGCGCCGATGTCGATGTCCGGCAACGTGCGGTTCGTGCCCAGTTCGGACCCACCTCGCGTGGTCCAATTGTCCACGCCGAGCCAGGACGGCTCGAAAATGTCGTCAACGAGCAGGCCGCGGAAGCCGTTGTGGATCGCGAGGGGTGTGTGGCCTTGTCGGATGCAGAAACGGACGATAGCCCGAGTGGCGGCGTTCATACCTCCTGCTGGTGCGCCGACACTGTACGACGGGATCTCTTAGCCGTGAGGATTGATCAAGTAGTAATTGCTACCTACTGCATAACAGCAACTCGCAGACGCTATGTGCCGTGTGAGCAGTATTTAGCGCGAATTTAGTTGATGCTTACCTGCTCCTTAGGTGCTCGTCCAGTCATGTCAAGGCGAGAGGTTGCATAAAAGTACTCGAGCATTTCCAAGAACTCCGGATCACGAAGAGACTTGGCCTTCTTAAAGTCTTTCTCCTGGATTGCTGTGGAAACCGAATGGGTCTATCCGAAGAGCATTAAAAGTGGTTGATCTAATGCACCTAAGGAAACTTACAATGGCGACGGCCTCAACCAAAGGGACACGATAGACTCGGTTTTCGCTCATCCCAATCATATATGAAGGAGTATCAGGTGTAGCCTCCAGGAGAGCGTTAACGGCCTCGATGCCCTGAAGAGTTGGCTATAATCGAATGTGAGTGTCAGAACCCTCCGGGCGACCGGACGAGCATACCAAAATGCGGTCATTCGCGCATGGTGCTCCTCCACGCTGCGTGTGACCAAGGCAGGTTACACGAGTGTCAAGATTTAGGCGCTCTGCCAATACCTCCTTCACATTTTCGGCAGTGATAGGGTTCAGCTCAGAGTCATGAGCGCCTTCAGCGACAATGACGATAGTCTTGCGCTTTCCAACCTCACGTTGCTTTTGACCGTGGATCAGACCTGAACCGATGGGTTTGATGAGTAGGAGGCTCACCTTCTGAACCTTGAAGCAAAGTTCATCTTCCCATACCTTAGGCTCCGGGGGTTCTTCGGGAATGAAAATAAAATCTGCGCCGGTCCTGTAGGAAGCCATCTTTAGATGATATAAGGTTTGGGCAAATGTTTGCGACATACGCAACGGCAGCTAACAGTGCAAGCCAGCCACAATGGCGACCCATGACTTCGATGACGAATGCTCGGGAATGCGAGTAGGCGGTAGAGTTGATATTATCGATCGACTCACAGATCCGGTGAAGAGCTGTCGGTGCACCGATAGTCAGGTCTGTCAAAGACATGTCGTTGTCGATCGAGCCGACCAGACCGACGATCCGGAGATGTGAATGAGCTTGAGCTTGCTCTGGTGTAATCTGGCCTGAATTTTAAAAGCTTTAAGCCTCGTACATTTGGGGCACAAGTGTCGCCTACCTTTGGCTTGAAGTTCCTTCACCAAAGAAGGCCATTCTGCACGAAAGACGTCGGCGCCAGTAAGAGAGCCGTCACCACCTACGACAGCGAGGGCGTCGATCCCTTCTTTAATCAAGTTATGTGCGGCCGCAAGGCGACCCTCCGGTGTTCGGAATGACTTCGACCGAGCAGTACCGATCAAAGTCCCTCCCTATCTCTCGGGTCTCAGCCTGTAAACAAAACGATAGCTGACGACGGCGGAAAACTCACTTCACCAAGCCACCCACGGACATCATCCCACCCGACGCGAACAATGTGCCTGCCCTTCAAGCTTTTCCGACCGGGAAAGTCGCCAGTACCATCCCTGAGCAGAGCACCGTCTCCGAACCGCAGATTTTTGATGAATTCGGGATGCTTTATCTGCACAGATACTTCGGGCAGCGCCGTCGGTGCCGGATGCGCACCCTCTTCTACAGGTGCGTTGCCTCGTACGAGACCTTCATAGCCTTCACGAACGATCCAAGTTTCGCAACCTCTTTGAGCAAGTAAGAAAGGAGTGAGTTATAGTAAATTAGAGCTTGGTTTTTTTCGTCTCACTTTATGATGCCGGCTTTTACTATTGCGCGAACAGCGGCATTCATGCCGGCGCTATCGCCACCTGAGGTGAGCACGGCGAGCTTCATGTTTGATGATGGCCTATACGACCGAGATACAAGATGACTAGTTGAGGTTAAGATGAGGTAGCCGGTTGGGTAGGAATGGCGGTTGTAGTGGAGATGAGGGCCTTATGAGCTAAAGCCAAGCACAGGCCCCGTCTTGCCTGGGCATAAGAGCGGCCCATCGGAGCTCACTTATCTTTCGGAGCACGTGCGCCGGATCGGTGCTACGGAAGCAAATCCCAACACGGCGTCTTCCCGAATTCCGGCGCGAGTCAACCTTCCACGAATGCGAGTATATACCACGCTCATGATAAGTATCGGGATGCCGTTACTCAATGTTTCGTATTTTATCACACAAACATAATCAAACAACTTGGCACGGTTACTCGCATGACGGATTACTGTCCTTCGAGGATTTTTTTTTTAGGTCAATCTAAATATTGGCAGGTGCTTCCAACTCAATGATGTGAGCAACTTCAGGGGTTTGACGCGGCAACAGTGCCACCTTCGTTCCAAACGTCATCCACTCCTACACTTATTCAAGCACGCCTATTGTCACTAGCCTACTTCAAGAATGGTACACTTGCGACTTAATGCTAGAGAGGCAAACCCAAATGAACACATCAACTTTATTACTGCTTTACCAACACGTGTTGCTGGGGATAGTGAAGATGCTCGGCAGCTGCTTCGCGCACTTGCGGCCCAGGTCAAACCTGTCATGAAGAAATACGGGTTCCAAATTAACAGCCTCGAAGAATACGAATTTAACAGGGTCTTCTCTGGTCGTAATTGGAATGCTGGTAGGATGCCGTCACCATTTGTGCAAATCCCACTCGTCTCACTCGAAGATGCCAGGTGAAACAGTCGAGCTTGTCTTGCGTAGCGCAACAGGACAGTTTCTGCCTACCGCATGGCTTATAAACACATTCTGTCACGAGGTCCGTATATGTTTCTTGTTACGAAATGTCACTATGTTGAATGCTGTTCGACATAAAATAGCTTGCGCACATTACCGTGTGTGATAATGTCTTTGGCCTTCTTTACAGCTCATCACATCATTGTGTCTTTCTTTAGCACATGAACCACAGCTCGGACTTTCATGCGCTCTGGGCTCAGCTGCGGGACGAAGTGAATGATTTACAAAGAGAAGGCTATTACGGAGATGGTAAGTTTGTCTACTGGATTAACCATTGCCGTCACCTGGCTAATTTTGAGGAAAAGGGTTTTGGTCCTCTGGCACACGCTTGGCTGACTATGCCCAAATTGGTGGACAAAGTCTCGATCCCGAAACAGTCCCAGAGTATTTGGTATGTTCTACATTCATACCATAGCTAGCCGCGCAAACATCGTCTGTTATTCAGTGTGGAGGTGCCCAATCCCGTGCCCGCCCTGTAAGAAGAAGATGGCAACGCCTTGAAGTGGGGCCTTCCAACAGCACCGGCGCACAAACGGCTAAGCGACGCAAAGCTGGGTTACGAATCACCGCAAAAGATGCGTTTGGAGAGAATGGCCATGCGCTAAATGAAAGCATCCTTGACTCGGAGAAGAAGATCGGCACTGGGTTTCGAAAGCAGGCTGGAAGGTTGGTTTTGGTCTCTCTGGGCACATGCATCTATAATATTATCCACTTATAGTAAGCGTGCTCGCGAGGAACGACTTGCTGCCATCGAGAAGCGGTTTGGTAGACTGCAGAGCGTAGGTTAGTTGTTTTTTTTTTTTTTTACTCCCACCCGGTACACGCTCTCCGACGATGATGGCGCCTGACGCACACGACCCTTTGACTTT
>JAZHGK010005636.1:0-27753 GCA_037855215.1 Waitea zeae
TTCTTCTTCTTCTTCTCCGACCTGCCACCCTCCGACCTCCGATTCGGCAACGAAACGCCCCTCTGAGCGCCGTTCCGCTCTCCGTCTTCGTTCTTGATGTCGAGTGTCCACACTGCCACGACGCGGTCCACCTATTCCTTGCCTTCCTTCGCTTCCACCTTCAGCAAGAGCCCCAACATGTCGTCCGCCTCTCACGCCCTTCCGCCCATCCAAACTCTGGCTCCCACAGAAGAGCACTCCGCCGCGTCCTCTGTAGCGGCGGCTGCGGCTGCGTCGAAGAAACGGCCACGACCTACGCGCGATGGAGACGAGAGCCCTTCCGGGTCAGAGTGAGTCTAGGCCTCCATTATATTTTTTAATATATAAATATTATAAATTATGGGTTTCTCTTTCTTTTTTTATTCTTCTTTTTTTATTCTTTATCGAACTCTGTTTCTGATCGACGCGCCTGCCTCTTTGTGCCCTCCTCCCTTGCAGCCACGGGCTCCCGCCGCCACAGCAACCCGTCCGCGTCAAGGAGGAGCAAGACGAGCTCGCAGACTCTCCCCGGCCCATGCACGCAAACGTGTCCCCACCCCACGACGCCAGTAGGAATGGAAACGGAGGTAGTGGCGCTGGCAGCGGCGGAGGCCATCAGCTGTCGCCGTCCATCAACGAACCCCCTCATCCAAAGAAGCGACGGACAGCGACGTCCAACGTGAGACAAAACAGCAACTTTAACGTCGACTCGGCCGATTCGGGCCATTCCACTCCCATCTCGCCCTCCGTCCCCGCGGGTCACCTCACTCATCGCACAGACCGGGAACTCTTGGAACAGGTGCGTGAGACCCCGGGGGTCGATTTTACGGCCGAGAAACAGGGTTTTGACAGCTTTCTTTCCTTTTTGTGTGCGTAGCGCCGAGGCTCAATTCATGACCACCTTTCGCCCTATACGGGAGGACCTTCGGCTAACGCGCAGGCGCCCAAGACGTCCTTTGCCGAGTCTTCCCAATCCGGACAGCCTCCTTCCATTCGAGAGAGCCCCAACCTGACGGCGCGCAGGCCGACATCTTCCGCACCCGCCGCCGCAGGCATCACGAGCCCACCTCCTCCGACCGCCGGCGGGAGCCCACTGCACAACCCACCCCCCAGCATCTTACCCGCGCTCCCAAACAGTTTCAGCGGGAGGCGTGCGGGTCCCCAGGGCGGGATCAGGAGGAAGCCTGCTGATCTGCACATCCAGCCCAGGGACGCGCGAACCGTACGCGAGCTGCGGCCGACCATTCAGAGCGCGCCGGCGTTCCCACGCGCCGGACAGGAGCCCGGGACGTTCCCTGTCAACGTCACTCTGCCGACAATTCCGTCCACACTCGGCGTCCCTCCGACGATTCGTCGCACCGCCGCCGCCGTGCCCCCCACACCCACCCGGCTCACGCTCCGGCCGACGGGACCCAGCGTGGGGGGCAGCAACAACGTCGCGGGCCCGATGCCGAGCATCTCTGGACGATCCCCGCCCGTTCCGATCGCGGCCTCGCTCGTGCCGCCCACGCCCACGACCTTGCGCCAGCCGGGGTATGCCGCCGAAAAGGGGGCGTTCCTCGCTCCTTTCGAGACGTTCTACGACTCGCTGGCGGACGCGCGTGAGCTCAAGCAGTGGCTGCACGAGCAGGTCCAGCGCGCACAGCAACTCGGCTCTGCGCTCCAGACTCAGCAGGACCGGCTCGAGGATGCCGTCGGCGCGGCGGTCGAGCGGGCGATGGCGGGCCAGCGCGAGGAGGTGCACCGGCTGCAGGCGCGCGTCGCCGAGCTGGAGAACGCCCTCCGCGTGCGGGACTACCCCGCGCCGTCGTCCTCTCTTCGTGGGCCGGCGAACGGTGCCTCACCCACCTCGGGCAAGGCGCACGAGTCTTACACGTACCCACCCGTCGAGCGCCATCAGGGGCTCCCTCCGCCGCCACCCTCTGCGGGGACTCGCCCGGTGCTCAACCGCCGCATCTCGTCCTCCCCCCACCAGGGTTACGACTCCCGCACGGCGTCTCCACCGTACGACCCTCGGCGACTTTCCGCCGTCTCCGCCACACGCTTCGAGCCGCCACCGCCGCCGCCACAGCAGCAGCAGGGCGGCGTCCGCAGTGGGCCGTCCGAGTCGCCCGTCGGGTCTGGGAGGCATCTCGCGCCGTTACCCCATTTGAGCTCCTCGTCCCGGGGCAGCGGAGGCGCGCGCAACTTCTACCCGGGCGAGCAGCCGTCCCTCTCGCGCCATCACTCGGGCACCATCCCGGAGCATGGGCCACTGCCCGACTCGAGCTTCTCGTCCTCGAGGCTGAACCCTCCACGCATGTTCTCGGACGATCAGCCCGTCCGTGGACGGCCGCGCTCGCACTCGACGGCAGGCTGAAGCATCTGGCAGCCACCACTCGGGCGGAAAGAAGTGAACGCCAAAAAGACGCGAGAATGAATCGTCTCTCCGCCTCTTATTCATTTGTCACGAACATCATCATTTTCTCTTGTTATTTTCTTGTCGTATCAGCGTCGGTTCTGTGTCTATACTTTTTTCTACTTCGACTGCAGTTATCAAGCATATTATCGTATCCCTCGTTTGTTTGTTGTGACCCTCGTTTGTGGACATTTAGCGCTCCTTTGACCCGAACTTGCAACCGGACTACTACCACTCCTTCCACATGCCACCCCCTGTTATGCTTTCTCTCCAGTCTCCTGTTCGGATTCCGCCTCTGTACATGTGTTCTGATTATTTCTTTTTATACGCATGTCTATGGAGGATACCGCCGATGTACAAAAAGGGCTTTCGTCAGAGCACAAATCCTATGGACCATACACACAAGCCCCCCGCCCCTCTCCGGTTTCGTCGGACCTTGACCAACTGCTTCAAGCATCTTCATTACCCGAGTCCCTTAACATGCCCCTTTCATCTCATCTCGTTCACAACGAGAAGGCGGCTTGATTGGTAATCGTGCACTGGTCGCGCAAGAAACGCGCGTCACCGACCGCCCTACGACCATCCTGATCCCACTAAAGCCCTTTTACTCAGCAATGTCTGACTATTATCTCCCTCGATCGACACCTGGCCCAGCCTTGGTACCAGCATAAGGTTTTTTAGGGTGCTTGGTCATCCATCGATAACTCGCCCTTTGGCTTCAGTTTCTGTGGCTCTCTGTTCTTTTTTTCTCGAGTGCGGTGGCCTTCGTATAAATAGGCTGCGCCCGCCCCCACCCGAAAATGATATCCGCCCGCCTCCAAGCTATCGCCCGCACCTTCCCGTCCAACACCTCACCCGCCCTCAGAAGAAACATGTCTCTGCACCTCTACTCTGGATGGAGCCCGAACGGTGCCAAGGCCACCATCACTCTGGAAGAGCTGAAGGAGGCGTACGGACTCGAGTACAAGTGAGTTCGAGCCCCTCATTCCCCATCCGACATCCCCCCTCCCACCACACCTTTTCAAGCGTGTTCGACGCACTCTAACCAAACCTTCGCACTCAGGCAGTCCAACATCAACATCTCCACCAACAAGCAGAAGGAGCCCTGGTTCATCGACATCAACCCGAACGGCCGCATCCCCGCGCTCGTCGACGGCAAGCGCGGCGACTTCAAGGTCTTCGAGTCTGGCGCGATCCTCCTCTACCTCGCCCAGCACTACGACCCGGAGCACAAGTTCTCGTTCGACCCGGCCAAGAGCCCGGACGACTACTCGGAGCTCCTGCAGTGGATCTTCTTCGCTCATGGTGGCATCGGCCCCATGCAGGGACAAGGTGAGCTTTGAGTGCATGACACTATAATATATATATATATATATTTCTTTGGGAAGCTTACAGCGTTCTCCAGCTAACCACTTTGGTCGCTTTGCCAAGGAGAAGATTCCATACGCTATTAACCGTAAGAGAACTCATGGTCTCAGTGCCTTTTTTGAACTGACGCGTAACTGAAAGGCTATCTTGAGGAGACCAAGCGTCTCTACGGCGTGCTTGAAATCCGCCTCAAGGACCGCGACTACCTCGCTGGCCCTGGCAGAGGCACCTACACCATCGCTGACATCAACGCCTTCGGATGGTATGTCGCTCAGTCACTCTAGATATGTCTAGGAAAACATTGACTAACGTCGTTTCTCTCCCAGGGTTAACATCCATGGCTTTGCGGGCATCGAGTCTCTTGACCCCTGGCCACAGGTAAAGGCATGGGTTGAGCGCATCAACGAGCGTCCTGCGGTTAAGGCTGGCCTCGAAGCCATCAAGGCACCTGCAATCGAGTAAACAAACAAGTAAAGCAGAATGTGTACAACGATGCCTAAATGTATTGTTTTGTAGTTCGTAGACTCGAGCTTCGGAGTTGCTGTTCGAATCTGATGGGCGCCAAATTGGGCAGCCTGATAGGCGCTCGATGTCCAAGAGGAGTCATTGAAAGAAACGTGACGTCGCACCACGACGTCACTGACGTCTACCAGCAAGCCATATGATGCATGACGCCGTAAGTTGGAGTAGGGACGACATGGCTGTTAGCGTTCAATTTGTTCTTAGTTACGCTGGGACTTGCATATAAAGCCACTCTCGTGAGCTAAATCAGCTCCTCCCCATCATCATCACCCCTTGTCGACTGCTCTCTGTGCTGCGAATACATCTCTTTCTGCGTCTAGTACACACTTGGCCTTTCAAACAACATGACCCTCTAGTGAGCAGCAGTTCTAACATGTCAACTTGTTTCGTGCGTTTTGACCTCTGGCACCCACAGCTTCAAGCTCGTCTTTAGCCTCCTTGCCACTGAGATCGTCGCGTTGACGGTGCTCATAAGCCCTCTTCCGCACAGGGCCCGGCGCATGATCGCCGACCTCCAAAACAACACCGGCCCTATTGTATCCAGCATCGCCTACAGCATCAAAATTATGCTACTGTAAGTCTCAGAACTGTCGGAACGTTTGCGTGCCTCTCACACCGAGTCTCACAATTCTGCCGCTCGCAGAATAGATATGGTCTTCTTCGCCGATTCCGTCAACCGCTACCGTGTGATCGCAGCAGAGGCAGCCAAGAGTGGAGCGGATAACCCTGCCATGATCCACGACGTCGCGACCCAGTCGAGCTTCAGAGCACGGACGTCATAGTCAGTATACTGTTTCAAAGTTTGAGCAATCGCGATTTTTCTTTTTGCTAATACGTCTCCAACGTCGCACAGTGCCCAACGCAACATATACCTCACTGGTTTCACCATTTTCTTCGCGTTTTTGATCATCCGAGTCTTCAACCTCCTTGCCGCATATACCGCTGCCGAGGACCGGGCGGATGCGCTTCAGGCCGCGCAACGCGAGGGCGCCAAGCTTCGTGCAGAGTTTGTAAATGAGAAGGATGCAGGTAGGCTTCCTCCGGTAGCCCCTCTTTCGATATATATTTGGCTGAAGGATGCTTCACAGGGTTTGTGGAGAACGGAACCAGCCCCAAGGCTGCAATCGACAAGCTGGCTCAGTGAACACCGAACACTTGACTCATGAGGACGATGCTATTGGCTTAGTTGGCATACCACCTATCACCTTCACACATGTACTTTTAGCAAACAATATATAATTCAGCAGGCTTTTGTAAGATATGCCGCTCTCATGCTCAGAAACTGTGTTTCAACAGACATCCTTCGGCGCTATGAGACTTCTTGAGATTTGTGTGACCCACAAATGTTAGCGTTTGAAACTCCCGCAGGGTAGGCTCAATGGGACAGCAGTATGAATATAAAAGGAGTTATAATACAAACATGTGGTGTTGTTCGTGATACAAAGGTGACAGCATCGTTGAAGTGCTTTATGCCGTGGGGAGGAATAGGACTGAGTCTACCTGAAAAGGAAACGGAAAGAATAGAAAAGGCAAATTCCATTACGCAACCTACGGGAAAGGGGGTGAGGATAGGGCACCATCAAATGCAAATAAAAACGTACGTAGTTGAACGTGTCGCGAGTGCCCTCCACGCGCTCGATGTACTCCTTTTCGAGCAAGGTGTCGATGGCCTATGATAAGGTTAGAGTTGAGCGTTGATTGTTTCAAATCGAGAAACCGAGTACCGACCTTCTTGATATCAGGGATCTTAGGCGCGAAACGCTGTGAGATCTGCGAGATGACCTCCTGAATGAGGGCCTGGTTCTTCATAGTCTTCCGCGCCTTCATGATGCTAGAAATGGGGTTCACAACGCGCTCATAGGGCTAGAATCAAGGGAAGCTTACCGAACGATGGTTGCCTGGATGACAAACTTGCGGTCCTCGTCAACCGACTTCATGACGTCGCTCGTCTCGGCCTTCACCTCCGCCTTGATAGGCAAGTTGAGGTTCACACGAATCTTCTTAGACTTGAATCCTGGGTTGAGGTCATATTGATCTGCCTCCTCGTTGATCAAGATCTTCGCCTTTGTGAGCAGCGCCAGCACTTGCTTGAGAATGTCTTCGCTAATCGCAGTAGCCGTAACGAGCTCCTTCAGTGAGAGGGTGTCGTGCGTATTGTACTGTACGAGCACACCCATCTGGTATGCTGAGGTCATGAGGATGTACTTCTGGTTGAGATAGTTCGTCCGCAGCTCATTCTTTGAGTAGTTCCAAAGCCAGGTGAGTTTACGCCCAGAGTGCTTGGTCTGGTAGTACTTTTGGAAGCGATCAAAGGTAACAGCAATAGGCTGCGGGATGATGAAATCGTGTGTGGGCGGGGCAAGCGGCCAGAAGTTTGTGCCAAGAACCATAACGCTGAAGCTGATGTCGTTGTCGTCGTGGTTTTGAGCCATGCGCTCTTTGAAGGAGTCCGTAAGATCTTTGCTGAGGCTCATATCTATACAATAGAGTCAATACACAGACAAAACAGTTGCCCAAGTTGCGAATTACCTGTGAACATGCGTTGAAGTTTTTGTGTGTACTCGAAACCGCAAGCCTCTTTGAGCTTGGCGATCATGCTCGCCTCTGCCTCGTCAGATGCAGAGACACCGTGGATGAGACGCTTAGAGAGCTTAGTAGAGTAGAAGTTTTGGAAGACGTCCTTGTCTTCGAGATATTTGAACAATACCATCTGAAAACGTATGAGATATCAGTGATTCCAGGAGTATGGTGAAGTATGCTTACGACGCGGTTAAGAGCGCCCTCAAGATCCTCTGCCTCTGCAAGCTTGTTGTTCTTGCGGAGTAGCATATCAGCGTGCTTCGCAAGCAACTCAGGCGACTTGGTGGTGGAGCTACCAGTCGCCGCATTCTTGTTCACGAAGTCGCGGCATGCTTTGTCAAGGGATGCAACAAAGCCCGCCTCGCCCTTGAATGACCGTTTGACAGTTTCCGCGTTCTTGTCATGCACTTCCAGCAGAGCATCGACGTACGCCTTCGGGTCGAGCGCCTCTGCCTCTGTGTTCTCTCCTGTGCCAGCGAGCGCTGCAACGGCCGCAAGACCTGCACGCTTGACGTGCTCTTCAAACTTCTTCCTGAGCGGCTCAAGACCTTCAGGGATGCGCGCGAGGAGCGCATACATACGCTGAAGGTCCTCATCTTTGTCGTAGTCAAGCAGATTCTGGAAGCTTTCCCACATCAACTCTGCGTGGTCGCGGATGAGCACCTGCTCGCAAGCGGAGATGAGCGGCTTGCGTGTGGAAGTGTTCAGGAAGCGCTCTATGCGGTCCTCTTCCTCCCGGAGGCGCTCCTCTGCCTTGCGAAGGTAGTCAGAGACACTGTTCTGGTCGAGGAAGGCTTGCGACTCCTGCTTATAGTAGCGCTCCGTTGCCTCCAAAAAGGGCTTCTCTAGGTGTTCCTTGTAGACATCGAGAGAGACTTTGTTCAGGTCGTTCTCATCCAGACCAAGAGAGACGAAAGAGTCGACAACTTTCTTGACTAGACCCTGATCGATGGTATCGCCGTTACGTTGACGTTCAATCAAACGGAGGATGGCGCCTGCCAGTTTTGTGTTCTTGTTTTGGATGTGTTGGAAAAAGTTGGACCGCCATTGCACGAGGGAAAGCTGTTCGAAAAATAGAGTACACTGTATAAGGACACGATAAATTCCAGGCAAGTCTGAAGCTGCACGTACAGTGTAGACGGGGTATACGCTCTTCCTCCCCTCATCGCGCTCGCGCTTTACCCAGTGCCGGTTCAGATATGTGAAAAGACGGTTAATGTAATTTCCTCCGGTGGTGTAACGGTCCCACTCCTGCGCATAGTATCGTAGAAGATCCTCATCTTGGAGCGTGTCCGATTTCTGGTCAAAGCGTGTTCAGTAACCACACAGCCTCTGAGAAGAAAAGACGCCATACATCTCTGAGCTCTTTCAAGTGGGCAATGAAGTACCGGATGAGGTTGTTGTACAAGTCCGAGCCCATCAAGTTTGCACCCGCTGTACAAGTCACACGATGATCAGCCGTGAACGTAAAGAGCACCTCTCCGCGGCTATCGGGGCGGCGACAAGACTTGGGGACTCACTGCGGTTGCCGAGTCCGCCCTCGGCGGCTGTGGTTGTGGCTTGCATGCGCGATGAAGTGCAGTAGTTGTAGGAGACGGTGTATAGTGACATGTACTTGGAGTAGGACACGCCCGTCTGAAGCTTGGTCATGATATGGTCGACACCCTCTTCGAGGAAAGCCCAAGTCGTCGCGAGATCCGCGTTCGCGGGCGGCATTCCTGTGTTCTGCATTGCGACGGCAGGTGTCGAGAGCGGTGAGAGAAGGTGGTGGATGGGGTGAAAGGGGCTGAGGCTGCGTGAGCGCTTCAGGAGATTGTGGTCACCAACTACGCGCCTCGAGGAAGCGCGAAGGCGGGTTTTGGAAAAGGCACGTGCATGACCCGGCCACATTCCCGCTCCGAGGGGCGATAGCTCAAGTAAGCAGCAACATCAGAAGAAAAGCCGAGTTTCTATCACTCTAGATAAGATATCGAATAACAAAGCGACTACATTGGCTTCACGCCTGTATGAATGCAAGCAACACCACCCCAAAGGTCACGCCACGCGCCACCACGGCCTTCGTGCATTCCGCCACTAACAAAGCCGGTGTCTTTAATCATTTGAGCAAAATCCTGCTGGCTCGGGAAACGGCGAATTGATTCGACCAAGTACTGATACGAGTCGCGGTCTCCTGCAAGGATTGAACCAAGCATGGGGAGGACAGAGAAGGAGTATTGGTCGTAAATCCTGATATAACAGTCAGCCTTTATCACAGATATACAAACGGGCTTGCAAACGTACGTTCCAAGGATTGGGTTCGTCACTTTGTTAAACTCCAAACATGCAAAAGTACCTCCAGGCTTGAGGACTCGGTACGCTTCGCTCAATCCTGCCTTGATATCTGTGAAGTTACGAATACCGAATGCGACTGTATAAAGGTCGTATGTATTGTCGGCCATGGGGAGTTCTTGTGCGTTGGCTTCTGTAAACAGGACCTGGGGAGCTAACATAAGAAAGTCAATTTCGCTCACAACGGTGGTAGTTGATAGTACGTACTGTTATGGTACATCGTCTTTTTGAACCTTTTGAACCCTTCTTTCAGCATCTCGCCGTTGATGTCTGAAACCTCGACTACTGTCTCACGATCTGCATATTTTTCACGAGCGTGATCCAATATGCGGAGCGCAATGTCCCCAGTTCCTCCCGCGACGTCAAGACAGCGCAAAGGCCCACGCCGACCAGGGTCAAGCGAGGAGACGAAATCGTCCTTCCAGAGCCGGTGCACGCCGAGGGACATAGCGTCGTTCATAAGATCATAATTAGAAGCAACCGAATCAAACACCTCTTTCACAAGGGTTTGCTTTTCCTCCGTTCGTACATCACGAAACCCGAAATGTGTGGTGTTGTTCCCTTCAGGACCAGATGGGGGAGGTGGAGGCGCACCGGGCGCGGTGTGGCTGTAACGCGCGAGCAACGGTGTTAAGTATGCTCGACGGCAAGTCAACCTTAGTTGACGGGTTGCAGCCTGCATCGTGTGGGTTGAAAGCGGGAGAGCGTGTGCTTGATGACTGCACAGGTGACGATGAACCAAGGGAACCCATCGCGATCCAAGTTCTCCCAGCGACCCTCCGGTGCCAGTATTAGACGCCCATTTTTTCTCTGTTGCGCTTCACTCGCGTCCTGGCCAACTCTTGCAGGCAGCAGTCTTCCATCCTTTACTCACCCAACTATCGGCTCTCCACAATTTACGACAATCATGGCTTCAGTAACAATCAAAGGGAAAGAGAGAGCTTTTAGCATAAGTAAAACTGCGAATAAAGATATAGACTCTGCATGGGAATCCGGCTCCTCCACCTCCAGTGGTACTTCATCTGGCGACAGCGACAACAATTCTGTGTCTGAATCCGAGGAAGAATACAGCGAGCAATACTTGGAGTCTCTAATAGAAAAGGCAAAACAGAATGCACGTATGAAAGCTGCTACAAAGTCTGCGTTTGCGGACGACGAGGAAGACATGGTGATCAAGTTAGAGGCTGACAAACCTGCGTGCGTTCTGACCCTATACTGCTAAATTAACGAACAAAAATACTGATAGCTATAAAGGAAAAAGCTTCCGGAGTTGAATCCCGGTCATTTACCACCTACTTATATTGAGCCGAATGAGGCTGGACCGTCCCGAATTCATGATCCCGACGCCGAGCGCGCACAAAAGGCATCTTCCAGCTTATCTACACCAGCTCCGCCTGCACCACCAAAGGCTTCTCTCACAAAAAAGCAGAGAAAAGAGGCAAGTGCTTTTGCAAAATCCTAGAGAATGTAACAATGAGTTTAACAACACGCACGCGTAGCTGAAAAATAAGACGGCTGGGCGTGACTGGTTCGACCTTCCTGCACCAGCAGAAGCTGACCTGCCAAGACTATACCGGGAAGTTGAAGCTCTTCGCTTGCGTAATCAGCTGGATCCCAAACGCTTCTATCGAAAGGACCCAGGCGAAGGCAAAGGGATCAGTGGTTTGCCCAAGCATTTTGCGGTGAGCGCATCCGTTATTTATGCACAGAGCGCGAGGCTCAACGAGGATGGAAGATCGGTAAAATCATTGAAATAAAATCTCCCTTTGGTGGGGCAAGCGGCGAAAATCTCACCCGTTCAAGCCGCAAACGTACTCTTGTGGATGAACTGCTGGACGATGCAGAGGCACGTTCACACGCGAAAAAGAAATTCCGTGAATTACAATCCGTGCGAGGTGCTCGTGGGCGTGGAACCCTTGCAAAGAAACTTGCTGCGCGGCGCCAAAAATGGTGAAGGATTTCACCTCTTCATTCTCTTGCTTTTGGTCTCGTTCAATACATTGCATTTTACAATTAAATTCTACACGTAAATGGTTGATCATCTGCATAACAGCCTTCTCTGCTTAATATCCACAGCAGCCCCATTTCTCTGAATTTCAACTTCGTTCATCGAGAAGGGATGTTGTGAAAAATAGCGGAACACCTGGAGCGAAGGTGCGACACGCTCAACTAGCGTTTGAGCATAGCTTCGAAGGTCCTTTTGGCCAGCACTTGGCATGGCTATCCCCCAAAGCGTTCTCATCGAAGGTAAACTTGGCAGAGAGAGTGCGTCATCCATGTCAAACTAGCCCTAAGTGTTGAGACCGTCGCATCGACAATTCAAAGAGTAGGACTCACGCTGCAATCTTTGATTTCAAGCTTGCTAAGTAGTGGGAACGGTGGATGTACCAGTTTGTCCAGTGGTGCCTTTGTCTGACGATTACGCCATGATGGGATAATCAGAGCTTTCAGAACCGGTTGGCACTCATGCAATGCGGAGAAGAAAGTGGAGGAGGCTAAGCTTCCATCTGGGGTATCCTCGTCGACGAACCAATAGCCGCCAATGTGCTCAAGTGGTCTTCTCGCTCCTATTAGCGGAAGAGCTTTAGCTGGTTGATTGATCGTTATATCTACAGACCGCAGACGGGGAAGTGCTGAGTCTCGTAGCCCGGTTATGAGTAAGTGATCAGGCCATTCCATAGCAATCTCCTCGAGCCACAGGTGAGCTTCCAAGAAAGCGATAAAATCTTCGCTTGCAAAGCTTGTTCCATAAAGGGATAAGGAGGTCAGTTTAGGCCAGAAGGTGCGCGAACTAAAGAGAATGTCTAATGAAACCCTGTTACTGGGTTCAGTGTGTTCGTCTGCAACCGCTGCAATGAAGAGGTAAGTAACATTGCACGTGTATCCAAGCTGAAGCCTCACTGATAGCGATTGAAAGACTTTCCAAGTCGGGACAATTACCAACAAGCATTTCTTCCATGCTACGAGTTTGCAATTTTTGGTCGCTCTTGCTCCACCATCGCCAGTCAAAGTCACGTAGTCCGCAGAGACGGTTCCAAGTCTACCCCTAATGAGTCGCTTATTTCACACTTGCGTCTATTGTTCACACACCAAGCTGTTAAGTACTGGAACGGGCGGTTCGTGCTTCATGCCCAACAAGTTGGGTTTGACGGTACCACTGCTTCTTTCGTAGATACGAAGGGCAAGCGATGGCGGTAGTGAAGCAAAGGCTTCCGAAACCTGCCTAGACAGTGGCGTGGTGGCGTCTGAGATGAACGTAAAGCTTTCCAGCCGCTTCATGTTCCGTAACGCTTTCGTAAACAAATCTTCCGCGTTGTCAGCATCCTCTGAATTTCGCCTGAACTCCACAGGAAGCACATTGGGCACGCGCGCCCAGGTGTAGGTGAACGTTTGTCTTGAGTCTATCTTCAGATGGCGGACATACTCTGCCAACCTAGAAGATTCTGCGAGTAATTTCCACAGTGTCGGATGAGCGAATGTCGACTCGATGATTGTGAATTCTAGAGGATAAGGCGATACGTAGGCGCGAAGTGTTTTACAAGTCAGGGATAACGATAGCAGTGATGATATGGGGATTAGATCAATCACAATTGCAAGAACAGGCCAGGGTAGCTCGGGAAGAGAGGACATGCTTAAGATGGGTGCAAATGAGAGCTTACAGAACTGTTGTGGTTATTTAGTCCTTTTGTATCTTCCAGTGGCGCCAGCTCATGACTACCAAGCTCCATCACATCATGCGGCTCGCCCGATAATTTTACTCTCGCTCCTGGGATACGATTGTGTGTAAGGGGAGCCATGGGAGATGATCCATTGCGTCAACCCTTCGGAGGGCACACGTTAGTTTATACTCACCAAAGTGGTCACCTTACGTAATGACTCCACCTGGGAGCGTTCTATCTTTGCAACTAATTTGACCTGATTGCAAAACACAATGTTGATGTGGCATCACAGTTGAACTGCAAAAGCGGCAGTTGGGCAGAGGTGAAAGGCAACTTGGCACGAAAGCACATTGTTCGTGTTAGCGGATAAGTATCACACTTAAAGTTCGGTTGAGACCGAGGCTATCTGATAAGGCCGGACCCTCGGCTCCGAACTCCATGTGTAAACCGCCATCTCAAAAACGGAAGTTGATGAAACTGAATGGGGTTCCTTTAGGAATAGAGCTAGCATCACGTACTTAGTACCGTCGCAGGTTAAAGTATCATTTTCATAAGATTTTAAACTTACTATCACTAGTCAGTCGTGGTCATATTCGAGCGGCACAAACAATGGTAGCACTTAGGTTTTATGGTTGGAGTTAGCGACGCGCTCACAGCCTGGGCAACGGGAACCGTCCCTCAGATGCTCGGGAGTACACACGCTACGGCCTATCAGGCATCAATAATCACACGCCCAGCTCCATCGCACATTATATATGCTGTGGGCCAGTTCTGATAAGTAGGGTCGGCGTTGAAGAAACTGTGCGAATCATTAAAAGGTACCCCTTCCAGTAGGGGCAGATGTCATACCCAACCAGCCCTGTGCTTGTGACTTGATGCTCTATGAAAACGAGGCAGTTTGCTGGGAATTAGTGTATCGTGTTCCTGCATTCGTCATCTTCAAGTCTGATTCTGGGCTCTAGGCATGATATCATCCCTCCTCAAATTATATGAAAATGAAAACGATTATCGCCTTCTGACTTTAGTCCCGGAGGTTTCGCACATGATGCATGCAAGATTCTGATACTTATCTTCAGAGATGTCATACCTGAGTGGACTGCATTCACTCGACCGGTATGCTACGGGACCTAGTTTAGTACGCGCCTAACCACGAAAGGTGGCGTCTTGTGCAAGACTCAAGGGCGTCGTGGATTTTTTTTTCGTTCTCAGCTGATCTTCAGTATGACTGGATGGTGTCATGTGGTAAATCTGCACGCAGCTGAACCACTATTCAGATGCGTAACAAGGCTTGTGATAATTTCGAACCACCAGTTTGCATTCACGCCCCGATATGTACCGGAAAGCACATGTTTCGAATGCCACCAAGTGCTTCCTGTCGTCGACTTGTAAATGGACGGAACGATACGCGGTTTTCTAGGCTCAACAAAAAAAGTTTCGTGGCTATTATGCATGAAGAAATCTGATTCTGAACACCTTTTTGGGGGGAGGGGAGATGCGGGGGCACACGACTGCTTACATAAAGAGACTATGTCGTCACCCATGCTCGTAAGTATTGGGCAGCCTCCACCACTCAGCCCGAGGATCCAAGAGAGGGGGGAATGGGTGGATGCCCCGCAAAAAATGCCGCCGCTTTGCGGGGCCGCGGAACCGTCCGCCTATTGTAGGAGCGTGACTGGCAGGGGGGACGAAGAAGGCAATTTTATGGGGGACCACTGCCAGGCCGCCTGCCATTGAACGCCGTGTTCAGCGGGCGGTCGGGCCCAGGCGCGAGTTGAGATTGGCTGGGCGCGGCTTTTCTGCGGCGATGATTGGATGGGGAGACCCACGCAATGAAGCCTGAATGCCTGGATGCGTCTGAAAATGGGTCCCTAAAATTTAGTGCCCACATGCATGTGCGTGCATCATCACGCTCGGAAGATGTGCTTTGTCCAGAGAAGGAAGAACAAAAAACAAAAACAAAAAAAGGCCTGCGGGCGTGTGTGTCTCTCAACGCGGGTTGTCGTTTTCGAAGGGTGTGGCTCGTTTCTCGCTCTCTGTATGAGAACTTGTGCGAAGGGTGGGTTAAGTGTTCATTAAGAGTCAGTCTGATCGGCTTTGAGCGTTCATAGAAGGTCCTTTTTTTTTTTTAGGACGGTCGATAAAACCTCAATCTGCCTGGCCGAGCGCTTGAAGCTGCGGATCTTGTCGACGGCAATCTCGATTGGGGCGGACTCGGGGGATTTGGGATTGAAGAGTCCGTGCCGTAAGCGGGAATATTCCTGTTGGCCGTTGGATCGATTTGGGCCGATGAAGAACGATAGAGTTGTCAGTAAAGAAAAAAAAAAAACGGAGGAAGGCGGCAAATGCCTGGAGAGCCCAGACGGAGCATACTTACTTTTTAATGATGGAGGACTATTGGGTATCAATGTATCACGTGCCCCATCGGCCATCCTCGCACGAACCACCACACCCCCATCAAGGCCCGCCCTCCCTCGACCCACGTCGCCGTCTCAGACACCACCCTTTCTCTCGCCAACCGCTGTATCTAACTCGCAACCATGGATACTTGGGCAGTCGCACTCCTCGGCGAAGGTTCAGTCGGCAAAAGCGCGTTGGTCACACAGGTGAATAATTCATACTATGGCTCTCCGCCACCCTTCTCCATTTCTATCAAGCCCCGTGCTCACCGAGACGCTCATCCCTCTTCAAGCTCGTCATGGACTCATTTATTGGTGAGCTGGCACATTCGTCGCTCTGACTCATTCGAACGACAGCTGAACGGATCACTTCACCATTGTCGAATCTAATTTACAGAGGTGGGTTTACAATAGCATCCCCCTCCCCTCGCTCCACAGACACAATCGCTGAGATTCGGTTTGATTGCACAGACTTATGATCCGACGATTGAAGAGTCCTATAGAAAGCAGTACCCGATAGACGATCACCTCTGTATGTTGGAGATCATCGATACTGCAGGACAAGGTGCGCCGCCATATTTCCTCATTAACAATAAGCTGTTGACAGGGCTGTGACTACAGAGGATTACGCGACGCTACGGAACCTTTGGGTTACGTGAGTAACACTCTCTACCCGCCCCGTTCTCGCTTCTCCTAACGCCCACCGGACATATCTTGCAGAAATTGCCAGGGTTTTATCCTCGTTTACTCCGTCACATCACGCTCCTCCTTCCAACGAGTGGAGCGCTACTACCAAGATATGATACGGACAAAGCGCGGCATCCCCAAATTCATTTTGGTCGGCAATAAGGTCGACAAGGTCGACCAGCGAGAGGTTTCCACCGACGAAGGCCTCATGCTCGCTCGCTCCTACAATTGCCCCTTCTTCGAAACCAGCGCCAAGACACGGTACAACGTCGACGCCGCGTTCACAGGAATCGTCCGGTCATTGCGAGAGACACAAAGGGAGAATCCTTCACCGCTGGTAAAGACAGTGAAGGAGAAGAAGCAGAAGGGGGTGCTCGGTCGGATATGTGTCATATTGTAAAGGATCTAGGGTTTCTCTCTCTTTCTCATCTAGGGTTTTGCCATAGACGGACGTCCACTGCTTCCCATGCATACCTCTTTTTTCACTGGTTATACCTCCCTCTCACGACCCGGCACGACCTTACGGCTGTTCGTCCACCCATCAATCTCTGTATTCTCACGAGGTCTCCCTTGCACATATCAATCAATTTACCTGTACATTCTTTTTGTTTTCCTCTTGCTTCGTTTTTTTTCTCTCTCTCTTGCCTAGCTCAGTACCGTGCCATCAGATAAGTAAACCTTGTAACCGTGAAGTGGAGCGTGATCCACGTTGCAGTGCTTACGACGGCGTCTTAACAGGAGGGATGGGTTTGAGTGTAAGCACAGGGGAACAGATGCCAAAGGGAGAATAGTGAGGGCGAGGGATGGGTGTCTCCGAAGAGAACTTCATTTCTTTGCAGCCTATTCTACGCTTCTTCTACCTTCTCCCACCCTTCTCCCGCTGGAACGTGGACTCTGCCAGGCACCTCATCGGCGTCGGCACCCAACCGTGCGAGCAGTAAAAGTAGCATTGCGCTAGTGGTGTTTTCGCATGCGCTCTGACGGAGGCCGTACAGAATGTGGTACGGCGAAAGCACCGCGGGCTTGATCTTCCGACGTGGTTTGCTGACGAGCGGTCCGCTTGTCCCCGGAAGTGGCACCGCGTGCACATGAGGTAATGCGCTCTGAAACACACGGCGGACAAGAGGCTTGAGGAGAAGCCCCATCAAGGCATAGGGCGCAAGGGTCGACGCAACCTCTCCTAGGCTTTCTCCGAACGCGGAGAGTGGAAATGTGGCGTCTGAGGCATCACCTGAGTTGTTGCGAGTGCGGATTGTTGGGGTAAGTAATGCACTCGTCAGCTTTCGGATGCTAACGGTCAGCCCGGGATCAGTGGCAGCAACCAGTACCCGCGGGTGAAACAAAGCAGCGTTCTTCTTGTCAAGAACCCAGCCTGTGCGGGACGCTCGCGGAGCGAGCGCGCTGGGAAACAACGCGGGAGCAGCACTTGTATCCGTCAATGAATAGACATCGAACAGAGGCAACCGAGCTGCGATGGCACTGCCATTGGGGCGTTGTGGGCAGACCGGGGGTCCGGACACGCCGGCTTCTGGTTTGACACCTTTGGTGTGGGCATTCAACGAAAGGCCGCACCACAAGCAAAAACCTTGCTCGCTCGCTGGAGCGACTGAGGCGAGAACCGTTGGAGCGGGCAATACAATTTCCGGTATACTTTCTGGCCGTACGAACTGGTTTTCGTCCTCGAGCCAGCGGAAGACGTCGATCGGTGTAAGCGGTATCAAGCCCTCTCTGGAAGGGAGGCCTCTATGGTATTCGTCCGCTAGTGCGCGTGCACGGGCCATCTGATGAGTCCGGGATGAGCAAAAGATGACGTGAGCCGGAAGGTGATATGCGTACCTCGATAGACTTCCTGCGACCCGTAGGAAGCTTCAGAAGACTAGCAGTGTTTAGTACCAGTCTGTACTGCAATTTTGGTGGATGCCGCGTCTTCGCATCTAAGCCCAGTCGATAAGTCATGAGCACACCATATAACCTTAAACACGTACCTTTAACAGTCATGGGAAATTTCGGTAAAAGGCTCTTCAGCCTTTCTTCCCATGCTGTGGATAATTAATTAATGCTATTTATTCCCATGGCGTAACTGCAAAACACACCCGGAATACTCTCGTCTTGTGATCGCAAGCCAGAATTCTCGCCAGATATATCGCCGCGATCGGCACCCCATCTGAGTGGTATGCGATTTTCTCGCAATGGGAGGAAGACAGTGGTGCGATCGAGTTCAACGTCTAGCATTTGCTCATCCCCTAAGGCTGGATTGGCATGTTTGAAGGGGTCCAGCTACTATCCAGTGATCAGTGCTTAATCTTTTGAACGAAGAGATAGTGCAAACCATACATCAACCCAGTGCTGCACGTCCAATGATGGCGGATCATTTCCAAGCAGAGTAGGCGCCAAGTTTAACTTTAAATTAGCTAGAAACGGTGCAGAGCTTGTTCCCCGAAGTATGAAAGGTGGTTCAGATACAATAACTGGGGAAGATAGCAACGGAGGTACTGAGTCTGTGAGGGAAGTGACCGTCATTGAACTCAGGAAAGTAGTGACATGGCGAGACTACGCAAAGGATAAGCAGTTTTCCTTAGCTGAACGGGAGGGCTCACATAGGAAGGAGAGTCAACTGAGATCATCCATTGGTGCGTATGTTCCGGATATTCGGCTGGCCTATGATCTACAGTATGTCAGAATTGCTTTGACTGTACTGCGTGAGCTTTACCTGGAGGTATCCATTGGCTTCGATCGGAAATCGATATACGAGCCAAAATATGGAACCGGGTCCCTTCTGACGTTTTGCCCGTTCCTTCAGTGGAGGATGGATGAGCAGGTAGACTGTCATTAACAGGTGGCACCATTTCCAAGCCTTCGATGGGGTCTTCGTCAAGCTCAGAGCGAGCTTTGCTGCGACCATGGTAACGCATAGACCACAGCCGTTGACGTGTCCCGTCAGTTGTTGAACTTGTGAATTCGCCAATGTCAATGTCCAGCTCCTCATGATGTAAGGTAATATCACGGCGCTTGGAAGTACGACCCAGAAAGGGAGCCAATGTAGGAGTCTCCTTGTGGTGACCAAGAGTTCGCGATAACTGCGTGCTGGTATGCGGCAGAGATCTATCTTGATGTGCTGGTGTGTCCGAAGAGGCGGAAGCTTCATTTTCTCCTTTCTTTGGTAATCCCGAAGCAGTGTTTGTCTTGGTCGACGCTGAAAATGGATTTTCGTCGCTCGTCCCGACTGCCTGCTCAAAAATTCGACGAAGACTAGGTAGGCTAACTGCATTGCCAGCAGGAACCTCAGTCCCATGTTGGAGTATCCATTCGCGCTCAGTGTCGTCGTTGACAGAAACAGCGCACTCCTGAATACATTCGTCGTGGCTACCATAGGAACGAGAATGACGAATGCGACAGTGGTTCAGAAGGCCCTGCATCTTCGGAAAGTCAGACCGTCCACAGTCGATGCATGCAAGTTTTGCGATAGTCGCGGATCCTTCAGCGTTATCCGATGGATTCAGCCGAACAAAGAGGAGTTTCTCTGCTGTGTTACGAGTTACACGGTTGCTCCGAACCCCTCTTCGCGCTCGAGAAGGCTCATTTGTGTAGAGGGAAGGACTATCAGAAACACCGGCCTGTTGAGGAGAGGGCTCTGGGACCACAACACTCTCATGCCGTAACAGCTTGAGAGGCTCCTCTATGGACGCTAACGCATCAAGCGCTGCGGACTTGAACTCAGTGGCGGATATTCCAGTGTCTGAATAGGGGGTGAGGGACGCTCTGAGCCAAACAGTGCAAGACGTACGGGTTTCCTCGTCTTCAAGAGCAGACTTGAGCATTAGTGCCCACTGAAGCCTTCGCTGAGCGACATCAGCAAGTCGTTGTCGAATACCAATCTCAAGTTCTAATTCTTCAAGAACCACTTGGCGGTGGAGAAGGCTGGCTTATGGTTGCTTTGTTGAGATGTACATCAAAGCCAGCTAGAACAGTTTGTACCATCCTGTCCTTGGTTATAATTTAGTCTTGGGCGCTTTTCGGGGGGTGGGGATACAGACATGGCGGGCGTTGAGGTTCAAGAGAGGACGAATTAATTTCTATTGATTTGTTAGAGAAATTCGATAGCCGGCGCTTGTTGGCTGCTTCACTCCGACTCCGACGCCGACCACGACGCTCAAAACAATCCTCCGAGATGCTCATTAGCACTATCATGAAGCCTCCTTCTCTCTGTTGGACGAGCGTTCGGGCATACTCAGCTCGCATCCCGCGCCCACGTCTTCCCCAGCGGCCCTACCCTCGTGTCAACGACCCGTTGACAGATAACCCAGCCGCAACGACAAAGGAGGTCGCGCCGGGAGTGACCCTCACCATCCGACCGCCTCCGACGGCGTCCTCACCATTCTCTTTGACCACTGCGCCCGCGTCACCACTCCTTCGCCCGCCGACCAAGCGAGAACGCGGCTCGCCCCTTCCACCCACCACTCGCGATACCCAGGTGCCTGGGCCGTACGCATCGCAGGATACAATCCGCAAAATCAGGGAGTTGCGCGCACAGGATCCCGCGCGCTACACCCGTACCTTCCTCTCCCGCAAGTTCGGCGTCACACAGGGTTTTGTGGGCATGGTTGCACCCTCAAAAAAGAGCTATCGAAAGCAGGCCCTCCGCGACCGTGATGCCCAGCATGAGGCTATCAGGGCCAAATGGGGAGAGAGGAAAACTATGGCAGTGGAGACTCGTAGGGCGCGTAAGAATTTTTGGTGAGGAAATTGTGCTTGAGAGTTTTGCAGGGGTGCTTGGTATATGTTATTTTGCATCCATAAAAGCTTATAAGTCTAGCGATGCAACATTTTTCATGCGTCTATCTCCTGGTCTACATGGAACCCCTCGGCTTTCCACCAGTCTACCCACCCCCCTTGTAGCTTCCACTGAGCAATATTGAAACGATGGTTCACGTTTGGCATCCGTGGTACACAAGCCACGCCACCACAGCCACCAGTGAGCGGAGACGGCACGAGAAAGATCACCTCACGCACTCTAGAATGCAAAAGTGCCATACTACACATGATACACGGCTCATGTGTGATGAAGAGGGTGAGCGAAGTCAGCAAGTAATGCGATCCGTTTGCCCTATTCGCCAGAGTCGTGGCGTTGCCGTCTCGGTCTCCTGAGGCTTGAGTATAATGATCTGCAACTGCACGAACTAAGTTGAGCACCGCATGACGGAGAGGGTGACCAGTAGATCGACGCGTATCGTGTGCGACAAAAGGTGTGCTTATCTGTCCACGGTTGTTATCTTCAAAAGGCACTGGCACAAAAGCAGCCACTGGGAGCTGATCACTACCATAAGCATCAAAGCCAAATTGCATACCAGATCGTCACTCACCTCGCCTTGGGTATGAGCCGCCTTGGCCGCCTTCGTAAGTTCCTGGATAGCCTCGGCTGCCCAAAGAACCTTGCCGTAGCACCACGCCTCTGGCTTGTTTTTCTGTCGTGGTGCATATATAGTCGGCCAGATTGCGGTCTTGGCTTTGAGTGACCCAGGGGTCAACGCTGGGAACGCTGGGACGGCCGCTTTGTATGGCGTCAGACCTCCCAGGTCCCCTTCCAGAGAAGGGGGTGGCAATGGAACTGGTGTATTGCCTGAGGTGTCGAAGCAAGGTGATAATAACATGGTAGGGTATGCGCCACCAGGGGCTTTACGAATACGCTTGAGATGGTTGAATGACGTGTCCAAACCTGAATGTTGGATCCACCTCAATAACAACGTAAGGATGTTGACCTGAGTGCCAGTACAAAAAGAGCGTACTTGATCATTGAAGTCGTTTGCCTTGGATCCGGTATGTCAACAACCCACGCTTCAACTGTTCATCAAATCAGTTGTTAGCAAAAGCCATCACATTCAACTGTGGAAGTTTACCGGTTTGGACCTTTTCGGGCGTTTCCTCGTCAGGGTCCTCGGGCGTGATCTTGATGCGCACAAACGGAAGGTCTGCCTCTGGGACCACCGCTTCGTTATTCTGTTCCGTCCATGGAGATACTAAGCTTAGCCAGCGTGCTTGAGCGTCAGTGCCTTGATCATCTTTAGGCATCATTCCTTCGGCGTCATGGTTCAGCGCAGACAGTCCGCCCCAGCCGTCATCTGGTTCAGGATCTGTGCCATTCGTATGTGCCGCTGTGCCGTCGTTATCCACAGGGCTGAACCAGAGCTTATGCCCATAGAAGATACACAGTTCCTCCCCTGGGTGGACAGTTCGCGCAGTTGTATATCGAATTGACTCTGTATTTGCATCGAGGGAAAAGGACACATTAGGAGAGTTTGAGTGATTGAATAAGGAGCCTGCGAGATATCTGTAGTGCTCAGTGTTTCGAATAAATTGCTGCGAGCACTTGGTGAACGCACCCAATCCGAGAGCAAGAGCCATTCGTCCATCGCGCCAGACAAATGTGTAGTGATCAGCTATCGTGTGCCTTCCGTGCTCCGCATATTCCTCTTTTTCAAAGAGCAGAACAGGGCTGATCTCAATCAATGTTCGAGCAGGGATTGTTTGTGTAGCTTGAGGCTAATCTCTTAGAGATAAGACCCCAGAGGAAAGGTTGCTGTCGGACATACCAAAAACCCCACGTCCCTTCCCTTCTGTAACACGAATTTCGCAGCCGCTGCTGTTCAGATGGTTGGGTGCACTAGCCGGAGAACGCGAGAAGTTCATGTTCTGGGGAAATCGCTGCACGCAATGCTTTAGTCCAATTATATCGGCCACTGACGTAACTGAGACAGGCCTCCTGTGAAAAATTTGGTGAGAGGCATAAAGCTAAGCCCGGAACTCGCGGCAGTATCTTACACTAGCAATGTATATAATTTTTTTTTTCGAGTTTTATTTGGATTTTCTGTTGGTTGTTAGCTTGAGACGCTACAACACAGTTATATGACACGTTAGCATTTTGTCGCGAAAACAACATAGTGCTTACGTCAACAACAGAACTTCTCACCACTTTCGGTTTCGGGACCATCCCTGCGAACTCCTTTCCCACTCTCCATCTCTTGCTTTCCTTCGTCCCTTTTGCTCACAATCTTTACGCTATCTTAGTTTTTGGTTCAAGAACTGCCATTCACCTATAAACAAGCGCGCGTAAATGGCCGGTCCAGCTACTGCGCCGATGGAGACCGACACACAGACGCCCGCACCGACAACGCCCGCGAACCCAGCGGACTCTCTACGTGCCGCTGCGCTGCTCACGCTCAAGTCTAAGAAGAGGCCGACTGGAATAAAAAGGCAACCCCCGACTAGGCCGAAGGGCAGGCCAGCGGTCGACAACACTAGCGTGCTGCTCGACTATGGCACCTCTGACGATACACCTCAACTTCCGCCTCCGCCTCCTGAGTTCACCACTGTGATATCCCCTCCTGCTACTCTTCACCCCTCTTACAAGCCTCGTCGAAGAGAGAACTCTTTTTCAGAAAGTGGACAGCCTATCGAAGATGGGGAGATTAGTGACGTCGAACCGACGCCAATCCTTCTTGTTCCTTCGTCTCCTGCTCCACCGTCATCGCCAGTTCCTCTATCACCCTTGAAGGAAATGAACATGGCTGCACCTGTGTCTCCACACTCTCCTACCAAAGTAGTAGATCAAGTCGATGAAAACCATGTTCGACCCGGTCTTGCCAGTATGTTCAATTAGCAGTGATTATTTGCAGAGCACCAACTCACTTGCATCCGTAGTGAATCTGAGGGAATATGAAACATCTAAGGATATCATTCTGGATTTACTTGGCTGGGGTGTTGAGCCTGACTATCTCATATACTATGGCTTGAGTCGGGAAATCATTTACTACGTCTTCACCGACCTCAATCTACGACTACCTGCAGCCTTGGAGACCTTGGACCTTGTCCCATATGACCCACTTCCTCTACCAGAATCGCCATCAACAGCTCCTACACTCAATAAAGCTCAACCGTCACCGCATGAAACCGCCGCTATCAGCCCAGTGACAGCCACCTTCCCGCCTACTTCACCTTCAACCGTCGCGCCCCCAAACGGCTCACCCGCTCCTCCTGCCCGCACACGCCGCTCAGTTCATCGCAAATCGGATCCCGTCCCTCCCAGCCAGCCTCTCAGCCGGATGTACGTGCACCCGAGCCTACCCCCTAAACCTTCGACAAGCGCCGCGCCTGTCCAACCTCGTCCGCTAGCGCCCTCGACGCCCGTCCCGGCGCCTGGCCCAGCCCCTCTAGCAACGCCTTCAACACTCTCGGCCCTCGCTCCGTCTTTCACCCCAGCGTCTGTGGCATCTGCAGGTTCTACGCCACCACCCGTGGTGGTAGACGCGCAGAAGAGAGAGGCTCTGCTGGCTCGGGTGATCGCGTCCCGAAGGAGCAGGAGCGGCCACGGGACGGCCGTCGCGTCCGCGCCGGTCACACGGCCAGACACGCCGACCCCGCTCGTTACGCCCTCTTCGCCGGTCTCGGTCGAGGCGACGTCCCAGCCTGCCGAAAGGAAGCGGTCGCCCTCTGTGGAGGTGCAGATGGTCGACGAGTTTCTCAACAGCCTCGGTGCATTGGCCGAGAAGACGCCGAGTCTCTCGTCCGCCCCTGCAGACGAAGCGACGAGCAGCAGGAGCAGCAGGAGCAGCAGTACGTCTGACACCACGCCCGTCCGGACTCACAGTCCGGAACCGATGAACATCGACGACGATTTGCAAGCTCGGCCGACTAACTCGGAGAGCAGCGGTCAACGGACGCCGTCGGTTCGCTCGATTCCTTCCAGGCACTCGTCTGTTACGAACGTCAGCGCGCGCAGCGTACCTTCTGAAAGTGGGCACACGTACGTAAACGGAGCTCGGCGGGGCACCAAACGTCCCGTGGCCGCCGACTTTGTCGACTTTGATTCCACATACTTTGGTGAGAACGGGGGAGGAGGGTACGGCTCTCACGCGCCCGTTCGCCGCAAGACGAACAGCTTCGCCAACCTGCCCACGATCCGGCGGATCGTGATCGACGTGAGCGACGACGAGAGTGAGGAGAGCGACTCGGGCGACGAGCGACACCCCGGTCGTCGATCCGCGCCGCAGTCTGAATCCATTCTCGCGATCCGACAGGGCAGCACGAACTCACCCCACCTCGCTTCCGGGGCAGCCACCGCCTCCACCACGACGGCAAGTGCCGCACGCTCAGGGTCACAGACGCCAGCCGCTCTGGCGGAGAAGGAGCGAGAAATCACGCGGATGCGCGAGCTGATCGCGCAGCGAGAGCAGAGCCGCCTTCTCAAAATGGCAAGTTTCCGTCTTGAAGCGCTCTTGTTTTTTTTTCCCCAATCTAAATTAAACCTTATTTTTTCACTTTCGGCCGTTTTTGTTGTCTCCGATCCTCTGCCTCGGGCGCTCTCCTTCACCCTCTCCGCTTCTTTTCATTCCGTTTAGGCTTCGACGAGTCGGCCAAGCTCCACACCGCCGGTCCCTCCGGCCCTCGCGTCCGCTCCCGCGTCACGGCCCCTCACGCCGGGGCCAGCACCACCGGCGCAGCCCAATGCGACGCCCTCTGCGCACACGCTGGTGCCTGTTACAGGGACTGCTGACGGGCAGGCTTCGACGACGACGGCTGCTGACGGTAGTTCCCGTCCGTCTTCTGTTCCGCCCAGCTCAGTGGCGAGTGACGCGCCGGAGGAAGAGCAAGAACAACAAGTCGCGTCCGCACACGATGGTTTGGCAACCCCTCCGCTCTCTTGTTCCCAATCAGGCACCTCGCTTGCTGACGTCGACCGTCTCGTGTCTGTAGATCCTCAAGACGTCGCCCCCGAGCCTGAGACAGGCGCGCCTGCAGGAGCGCACACCCCTACCGGTTGATATTTCTTTTTGTTTCATTCCGGAGATAAGCGTCGTGCGCTGACGGCCTCTTCTTTCCGCATTTCCCATTTCGTGTAGGATGCGCCTTGGAACACACAACAGACGATGATCAAGGCGAGTGATGCCCTACTCCCGACGAGCTCCTTTCCGTGCGGTTGAGCTGAACTATTGTGTGATTTTCACGACTTTTTTTTTTCGTCCCCTTCGTAACCACACCTTCTCTCGCGGTGCCTTAATCCTTACGTCTGCTCCGTGTTCTTTCTTCAGTCTTGGCCTTCGAGGCTCACCCAGGACCAGTGGCAAGAGTCGTTCCTCTCTTCTTTGATTAGACGTTTACGGCACCATTTCCTGATTACTGCTCTTCCCCCTCGCTACCTGCTCTTCCCCCACTCCTTTCGCTCTTCTCGTGGCACGATCGTCATCCCTCGTTGCTACATCGTTTTCGAACAGATCACCACGCGTGAGACGGAGGGCTTCGGTCATCAGACGCAAGAGGTAAGCCGCCTTCCGCCCACCGTCTCCTCCTCGGCGTCCGCGTAATTGGCCACTCACTTTACAGATCCCATTTCCGAATTCGAGCGCGGATCAGGCTCAACACTCGCCGGCCGTGGACGCCCACACGTCATCCCCGTTATCCGTCGGAGGATTCGAAGCCTACAGCTCGGTATTACGTTCTTACCCGCTCCTGCGCTCGCGCACCGCAGCCGTGCGCGGCGACGGAGGCGAGGCGCGGCTCACGTGCGGCGCGGGGAAGGCGACGCTGACCGTTCCAGACCTCACACCGCTCAAGATGAGCTGCGCGCTCGCGCAGGGGAAGATCGCGCCCGACGCGCGGGTGTGCCAGTACGAGATTCCCGGTGGGGGTGAGTGCCGGGACGGGAGCTGCGAGGACGTGCACCTGTCCCGGCTCCTGGCTCACGTCGACCCGAGCGGTGCGTACACTCTCTCGTGAGCCGTCGTCGCACATTTGTCGTCTTTCTCTCTTTCTTTCGTGTTTTGTTATGTTACGATTTTTATTGAAATGACGCGCGCGATCGGCCGTCAGATGAAGAGACGGCGCTCTACCTCCGCGACGTGCTCTCGGTGGAGGGACAGGCTTCTCCCTCGGCGGGCGCGATACGGCGGGCGCTGGAAGAGGCCCGGCAACGAGGGCCGATGACGGGAAGCGGGATCTCGAAGGGACAGGAAATCGAGGGGCGTGTCGCGATGGCCTTTGAATTGCTGACCGCGCCACGATGACGAAGACCTCGAGGCTGGAGAAGGGAGGGGAGGATTGGATGGATTGCGGGAAAGGAACTGTGAGCTGCGGAGCGGGAAGAAGTAGAAGAAGGGGTCGCAATCAAATGTCAAGGCTGAAATGAGCGTGGGAAGAAGAAAAAAAGAAAAAGAAAAAAAGGCAAAAAGGAGCACTTTGGGTGGAGGTCGTGCCGACTGAACTGCACTTTTTGTGTTCCGGAGATGACTCGCGTTGTTGTGTTTTGTTCATGTATATGCCGCTTGGTTGTTTACTTTTCCATCCTCTCTCTCATCCCCCTCGTCACCATCATCCCCCCACAATATATATATATTTTCAATTCTCTGCGCTTCTACAGAGTGCCAGATGACTCTATGAATTGATTGCCCACGTGAAGCGGGAGAGAACGGTCCAGATACAGCAATCGACGGGCGCGCGAGGGTGTGTGGTGGCGGTGTGTGTAGGGCTCTAGACCAGGGTGTGGATTGATGGAGATAGCCAAATTGAGCCAAATAATCTGGGTTTATCAAATAAAAAGGGTCCCCAAAAGGGCCCTAAAAGGGCTCAGCTGCCCGTTTTGTCCGTGTCCGACTCCTGCCCCACACGCTTCGGCCCAGCTAAGCCAAGCCGCCTCCCTTTTCTGGACAAACCGCCCCTCCCCCGTCCCCCCCTCCCTCACCCTTCTCCTCGCCGTCCTTCACGACGACCAAGCGGCCTCTCTTATAAAACAACGACAACAAAAAAAAAA
>JAZHGK010005637.1:0-22123 GCA_037855215.1 Waitea zeae
TTTTTTTTACTCTCATACATACAGCAAAGCAACCGCAGCGATAGCGCTCTGTCATCTGGCTCCCCTGCTCCCCCTTTTTTTTCCGTCACGGCTGTTTTCGTCTGTTGTGTGGCACAGGTCACAAAGGGTAAGGACGTGTCCCGAGAAAACGGTCCATGCGGTTCTTTTGACGACCACCCACATCCGAAGGAAAAAGCACCGCGTGTTGAGAAACGGTGCTATAATATAATACTTATCACACTGATCCATGTCACATGTGCTCTCAAATCTCGACAGACTTTTTTCCAGGTTTCACGAGACTCGAAAAAAAAACAGGCACTCAGGTGGTTCTAGCTCTCAACTCAGCTCGCCGGGGGATTTATAGGTATCCTCGGATGCCATTCGAGGTTTCCGACAAATTGGGTGCGTACGCCAACACAGCCTCTCAACCTGGTGGGGGGCCGGCGGCTTTCCTCTTGAGTTACCTTTAGAAATAGAGAATTACATTCTCGGTCTTGCATATGGATTAGATGCGCCACCATGAAAGACGTGGACGATACACACACGAGGCTTTGGGCAGCTGAGCTCTTCTGCGTGAATCAGGAAGGTAAGCAGGAACCCATGGGCCGAATGCCAGACGGTTGATTGTTGCACAAGTCCGTGATGGGGGCGCGGACGGATGCCTCCGGGGCCGGAGCGTGCCGTAATCAGCCGAAGCGGACGCGCACCTGATTCCGAGGTGGGAGCGAGCCCATTTCGGTCGACGTCGTCACATCGTCATCGTCCATTGCTGTCGTCCTCCCCCACACACGCATACATCTGTTCGTCGCCCGACGCTCTCGCCGACGCATCACCATCACCGTCTAAAAAAAGCACAGCTCGTCAACGCCGTCGACGGCTCAGACGACGCGCCCACGCTGTTCGCCAGTCCTTCCCACCTTGGCGCTTGGCGATGCGCTCAGCACCTGCCACTTCTCCCTCGCGCGCCACCCTCTCCTCGAATGCTGTCTCGCATCGCCTCCTCCCGCCCCGGACTGGCGTTCCCTCGTCGACATGACGCGCCGAACCTGCCCTTCTCGCGGCGCTATCACGACTACGTTCGCTTCGCCACTCCAGGTGCGTAAGCGCTCTCTCTCTCAACCAGCCTCGTTTCACTCGCGACCGTGGGAGGGGGGGGGCTGACGTGCCATTCCGTCCGCGATCCAGGCGGAGGTGCTCGCATCCCACTCAACTCGCCCAAGATCATCGGGGTGGCCAACTCTCGCGGGACACGAGAGTACGTTCGGCCTTCCTCCTTTCACGCCTCCTCCGCGACTGACTGCGGGTCTGTACCCACCCCTCCCTGGGAATCATCGCAGGTATCAAGAGGATTTCTACGCGTTCGTCGCGCTCTCGCTCAATCCAGAAGAACTGCGCCTCACCGTCCAGAAGAAGCTAGGCGTCGACTGGAACCCGGAGAGCGTCGGCGAACCCTACTCCCGCCAGGCCGTCTTCGTCGGCATCTACGACGGGTATGCAGCCCATCCCCTCCGCATCTCTCCATGTTCGCTTGGGCTCATGACCCCCTTTTTTTTTCTTCCTTCTTGATGAAAAGGCATGGTGGCTCGTCAGTTTCGCAATGGCTGCGCCAGGAGCTCCACGGTCGCTTCGAGTCGGTCGACAAGTCCCAAATTCCGGAGATGATCCCGTGGATCCGCGAGATCGGCGGCTACTTTAGGCGATTCCGCGGCGGACCGCTCGCGCCCTGGGAGAACAATCCGGAGGAAGGGGGTGAGATGGACCTCGAAGCGCGTGCGACGCTCGCCTTCTTCGACGTGAGTGACCACAATCGCAAATACCGCCTCTTTCGCTACCAACGTGCTCACTCGTTCTTGGACGAATGTTCACGCTGCAGGCAGACCGACATCTCTCCGTAGAAACCGACGCGAACGCGTGCGGCGCGACCGCGTCCGTCGCGATCCTTCACGCGCTCGACTCCCCCGCGACTCCCTTCTTCTCTTCCAAAAAGCTCGCGCTCACCGTGGCGCACGTCGGGTAAGCGCGCTTCTGTCCCCGAACGCTTTCGCGCACCCGACCCCCATTCGTGACTGATCCGATCCTTCTCGCCCTCTCCTTTTCCTTCCTCCCGCAGTGACACTCGTGTCATTCTCTGCGCCGCGGACGGCTGCATCGCACACACGATGACGGAGGCCCACCACGCGGACGGGCGCACCGAGTCCAACCGCCTCCGACGCATGATGGGCTCGTCGCTCATCACAGACTCGTTTGGTGAATCTCGGTACGTCGCTTCTCCCTTTGTCCCTCGTTTGCACCTATTGATCCAGCTCTGCCACAATTTTCGCTTCGATCATATCTCCCGATGCTTGATCCGTGTCACATATGTCCCTTTGCACCGGGTCACCACAACTTGAAACGTGGCTTTTCTGTTTAGCTGGATGGGCGCACTGGCTAATACACGATGGTCAGTTTTGCTTTTCATCAAAGCAGCAGAACGATAAAACTGATATCATTTCTGTTTCGTTCAGCCTCGGCGATTTGCGGTACAAACCGTTCGGTGTGACGCCTGAGCCACAGGTACAGAGCAAGTTACTCGAGAGTAAGCTTCAAATGCCCTGCCGCGCGATTTGAGTCGTTCAACTGCTTTTTTTTCCGATCACTTCAGACGAGGACTGGGCGTATGTGGTCCTTGTCTCAGATGGCGTTTCCTCTGTCGTATCCGACGACGAGATCGTAGACCTCGCACGGCACGCCAACACCCCCAAAGAGGCGGCACAGCGCGTGCTTTCCTACGCCGAGGACATGGGCTCGGACGACAACGGCACCGTGATCGTCGTGCCCCTCTCTGGCTGGGGTAAGGTGCGCGGGCCGGACAAAACACAGGACCTTAGGGCGTATCGCCGGACGCAGATGAGTCAGTATTTCTCATTCAGTTTGCTATACCTCTTCCTTTCCGCTAATGATACTGTTCGCTTTGCAGTCGGAAGCGAGCGACAGCGACGCATGTGACGACCGTTACGCCCATACTAGCAGCTCACTATCATGATCTACATGAACATACATATTTATATTTCAAGAGTATACCCGTACAACATGGTAATACTGGGGGTTGTACATAGGATGAAAACTTTTCACTACGCTAATACTTTCGTATGGTCTCTATATCTGAGCTGCGGCGTGTCCGTCGGCGCGTGGGTCCGACCCAGCAGCCCATACAGTTCGGCCGGTGTTGGCGTCGACAATCTTTTGGATGATTTGCCCGCGGCCCATCGTCATACGTGCGTTGCCTGCAGCTCTCCGTGCATCATGCCCCATCTCTGTTGTCACGAAAGGGCCAGGGTTATTAGCTATCGTGTCACTGTACAAAAGTTGAGTAGATGGGCATACCGCGCAAGGTCTCGAGCGTCTCGTCCGGTATGCCTTCTTCGATGTACACCTCCGAGTTGATATCACCTGCGTTGGCGCCAGAGTTCTTCACCTCACTGTCAGGGCTGCCCGCGGAGATGCAGAAGCGGGGGGCGTCAAGCGCAGCCTGGGGCCCAAAGCCCCGCAACATGTTCAAGAGAACTTGAATGTGGCCTTGAGGCTGCATGAAGCCACCCATAACACCATAAGACATGAAGAGTTCGCCGTCGTTTCGCACAGCAAGAGCTGGGATGATAGTGTGATATGGCCGTTTTCCGCCCTTGAATCATTCCGTCTATGAGTTCCCCTCGTTGCGCCAAGTATGATTGTTGGAGCTTACCTCGAGAGCATTGTGATGTCCTTCTTGAAGGGTAAAGTTGCATCCGCGGTTTTGAAGAGTAAACCCACAGCCCTTTGGAACAGCTGTCAATGTAGCAGATAAGCAGTTGTTCACTCTGGATATGTAGTACGACCCTAACCTCCAGTACCAAAGCCGGCATAGTTGCTCTGTATGTAGCTACAAGCATTGCCCCACTGGTCTGTTACAGTGAAGTAAACTGTGTCGGATGAATGAACCGGATTCCCCTTTAAAATAAACATGAGCACATGATTACAATGAAGTGGTGAATTGTTCGCTTACATGCACGACTTCCGGGTTGGTCTTGAGTGGGTTCACGAGTTTCGCACGAGATGCGAGGTAGCCCTTGCTCAGCAGTTCGTCAACCGGAACGCGGTGTACATCAGGATCGGTGATGTACCACTGTGTGTCTATATCGATGGGTCAGAGTGGCACTGGAATGACTGGTTTAATACAGGCAGCTCACCAGCGAAAGCAAGCCTATCATCCAGCACAGGATAAGCATGCGTACTGTAAGTCAAGAATGAGCGGCCACATACCGCAATGCTTCAATCAAAGCATGAAGGTAGGGCGGTGAGTTGTGCTCCATCTCAAGCAGTGGTTGTATAATGCCTTGCTCTTGCATATTGTCGAGTATCCCAAGTGCAAGTAGGGCCGTAAGCCCTTGGCCGTTAGGCGGGCACTGCCAAAGTTTTAGCATCATAACCACGAGTTTGTCAAAATCCCGCACCTCATAAAGCGTAACTTCTCCGCCATAGTTGTATTTAATTGGCTGTACAAAGTCGGTGCGATGGGCTGCTAGATCCTCTAGCTCCATCACACCTCCCTTACTCTTGATCAACTCAACAATAGCTTCTGCCACACGTCCTTTGTAGAAGCCGTCCTCGCCCTTCTCTGCGAGCTCTTTGAACGTCTGTGCAAGCGTTGGGAAGGTCTTGATCTGTCCGGGAAGTGGGGCCTTGCCGTTCAGCAGCATCTCATCTGCACTTGCAGAGGCATTCTTAATCAGCTCTTCAGAGCGTTTCCAAGAGTGACTGTGTATTTCGGATACAGGCACTCCCTCTTCTGCAAGGCGAATTGCGGGCGCAAGAACGTCACCTAGGGAGAGCGTGCCGCTACCGAAAGATTTGACAGTGTCGACCCAAGCAGCAGCACAACCTAACGTGTTGAATGAATCAGCCGTAGGCCCTTCAAGCGCCTGCTCAGTAGAATACTAACCAGGAACAGTGACGGAGTTGAGATCAGCGTATGGAATTTTGCTTCCGGTGACACCCCGTTTGCGCATGTGGTCGATCGTCAGGTTCTTGGGTGATCTTCCTGAGCCATTGAGGGCTTTGACGGTCTTCGTCTTTGCGTCATAGAACAAGCAGAAAGCGTCTCTGACAGAGGAGTCAGACGTTTGCCATGCAAAATATTTCAGCTCAAGTTGCTCACCCGCCAATTCCACAGCAACTTGGTTCGGTCACATTCAAGGCAGCCGAGGTTGCAACAGCTGCATCGGCGGCATTGCCTCCTTTGCGCAGAACCTCTAGGCCTGCCTCCGTTGCAAGCGGCTGCGAAGACGCCACTACGCCTTTCGTCCCATACACGATTGACCGACGTGAAGGAAAGCGTTGCAAGACGAGTTCAGGCTGGTTGACCTTGGACCAGTCAAGTGCGGTAGGGTACTTCAGCTGCATTGCGGAAGAGGACAAGATGTGACTCGGAATGTCAAGTGATCCACGACAAGCCTAACCAAGAACTCTACCGGCACGCGCTTTAATATATCCGAGAGCCATAACACAAGATAAGATCATGGGGAAAGATGATGCCGACCTCCGGCACATGGATATGCATACATGCCGTTGTCTGTCTGCATCCGACTGCTTTGTTTGACAAAGTGAGCTGGTTGACTAAGGCTGACAGGCTTCAAGAGTTTACCCTGCACGCTCATTTCGACACCCAAGCCGACGACGCCGAACTATTGCTTCAGCAACAAAACCAATACTAGGTAGGAGCAGGGCTGAGGCTACATATATATCAAACGACTAAAGGAAAGTCCGAAAGGCCAAGAGATCTCGGAACAGCTCCGAAAGGAAGCCCGAAAGTCCGGAAGCCCGCGGTAGGGAAAACTGTACAGTTGAAGTTGGGTCACGTGAAACAGACTCCCGCTTCCCATCCTGTCTGTCGTCGCGCGCGTCGTCGAAACGTCCGAGTCGCCCGCCCCGCCCCCGCCCGCCCCACTGCTTCACCAATTAAAAAATCCCTCGGTTCCTAATCACTCATCATGGCCGAACAAGTCTGTATTTTGCTTGTCTATTCTGTGGAGAACTTGTCTGAGATGATCTACGTCTTTTCTTGCGATTCGTCTCTAGATTGAGAAGGCATACCAGAAGCAGCACCTTTTCCAGAACGCCAAGGTCAAGGGTGTGTGCTACGTCTGGTATTAGAAAAACGAAGATACTGATCTATGGATACCGTTACTCTGCTTGTTTGAACAGGCGGCAAGAAGATTGTCACCAAGGAGAAGCGTTGGTATAAGGATGTCGGTCTTGGCTACAAGACCCCTTCTGAGGCTATCAATGGAACCTACATTGGTATGTACCAGGTCGTCTAGCTTGTAAAGAGATCTCACCGTCTTTCTGTAGACAAGAAGTGCCCGTTCACTGGCAATGTTTCCATCCGTGGTCGTATCCTCACCGGCCGTGTCGTCTCAACAAAGATGACCAGGACAATCATCATCCGCCGTGACTACCTCCACTACATTCCCAAGTACAGTGCGTGTTGTACCTTCAACACAAGCATAAACACGATACCGATCCTCTTTTGTCAGACCGTTACGAGAAGCGTCACAAGAACCTTGCTGCACACGTCTCGCCTGCGTTCCGTGTTGAGATCGGTGATGTCGTGACTGTTGGTTCGTGGAATTGATTTTGAAGTGGAAGGAACGCTAGTGACACCTTTGTTTGTTTCGATTGACAGGCCAGTGCCGACCGCTCTCAAAGACTGTTCGCTTCAACGTTCTCCGTGTGGCGAAGAACAAGGCGGCAGCGAAGAGTTTCGGGAAGTTCTGATCACACCGAGGATTCTGTCCTGTGTGCGTTCCGACACGGTTGTTGGCCTTCTTGCCTGGATCGGCGTTTCGCGTATGAGGAGGAGGATGCCGGTTGGAAATGGGACCCTGAGCCCGGGTACTACTGCATTGCATATTCTTCATTTTCCTGTGTTTTTATCTCCTGTGCCTATGCCACCTCTGGCCCATTTTCTCTCATGCAAGACTATGAAGTCAAAAAGAAAAGAGTACATGTAATTTTGATTGAACACGCGTAAGACGCATGGGCTGGTGCGAGAAGAGTTGTGATAGACTTCATGGGGGCGCTGTTGTATGGGCCTATAAGTGGAGGCGTGCACGCAGGGTCATCTGATGTGGAGATACCCGCGTGTATACGTAGTGTCTGGACTAAACAAGCACAAAGCCGAGCGTTCCTTTCTCTCAAACTCACACTTGTCGACCGCGCACACCCGAGCCGTGACGAGCTCGAAAAGGAGGCCGACTCAGTGAACGACCTCGGACACAGGGCCTGAGACCGACAGGAGCCGGCCATCACGCCTTCCGTCCCGCCTTCTGGCCCCCTTACCGCACCCTTCTCTCTTCGCCCACCCGCCTCCTCCTCACCTCCATCCACCCCTCCGACGCTCTCATCCAATAACGACCACAACAACTAACCACAGACCGTGGTCGACACAGACGCAACCCTGGCGCCATCACTTCTCTCCGCACTCACCAGCCGCCTGCACAAGTCGCGGTCACACTCGCCCCAGCCTGGTGTCTCTCCAGCACAGACATCTAATGCTCTACCGACCATGGGCAACAACACATCATCGGCAAAGAAATCCAAAAAGTCCGGAAAGGACAAGGATGCAGACGCCTCATTGTCAACTGGCGCAGACGGCGTAGACTCCAAGGTCCGTCAATATCATTCTCATTGACGACTCCGCAGTGCCCGACTCACGTCCTTTAATAAACCGCTCTACGCTACACCACACCGTTTTGTTTATTTTTAGGCCAATGGAAATGGCCATTCCGCGACGAATTCGTCTGAGCCCAACGGGCCAACCGGAGCGCATCGTCCAGCAGGCTCACCAGCCCCTGCCACCGGGGCGCTTCCGCCCGACACTCCGGGAGGCGAGAGCGCAGGGCTACCTTCTCCGTCTAGCTCGCCTGCACACACGCATTCCAAACCCCACCCAGCCCCACTTGACATACCCGCCGCTCAACAAACGATCCTCTCTAACGGTGCTGCACTCGGTGGGACACCCGGCTCGAGCGGGTTCTCACAAACACCTGGCTCACTCTCGTCTTCAGCGCCCGACACAGCTGGAAAGCTGAAAACACTCGACGTCGACGACATGATTCAGCGCTTGCTCGACGTGGGCTACACCGGCAAGGTGTCCAAATCGCTCTGCCTCAAGAACGCGGAAATTACCGCGATCTGCCAGACTGCGCGCGAAGTCTTCCTCAGCCAACCGACCCTCATTGAGTTGTCCCCGCCAGTAAAGATTGTTGGTGACGTACACGGCCAATATTCGGACCTTATCCGCTTGTTCGAGATGTGCGGGTTCCCGCCTAGCGCCAATTACCTCTTCCTTGGCGACTACGTCGATCGTGGGAAGCAAAGTCTCGAGACAATTCTGCTGTTGTTATGCTACAAGATAAAGTATCCGGAGAATTTTTTCCTTCTCCGAGGCAACCACGAATGTGCAAATGTCACACGAGGTGAGTCGAAACAGCGTGCATGCGCCGTCGCATGACTTATGATTGAATATCCGCAGTGTACGGCTTTTACGACGAGTGCAAACGCCGGACCAACATCAAGACATGGAAATCATTCATCGACGTTTTCAATTGTCTTCCTATTGCCGCCGTAGTAGCATCCAAGATCTTCTGCGTACACGGTGGTCTCTCACCTTCGCTCCACTCGATGGACGACATCAAGCGCATTCAACGTCCGACAGATGTTCCGGATTATGGGCTACTGAACGATCTCCTCTGGTCAGACCCTTCCGACACGGCTGTGGACTGGGAAGACAATGAGCGTGGGGTCAGCTATTGCTTCGGCAAGGCGATCATTAATGAATTCCTGGCCCGTTATGATATGGATCTTATATGCCGTGCCCATATGGTCGTCGAGGATGGGTATGAATTCTGGAATGATCGTACTCTTGTGACGGTGTTTAGTGCGCCCAACTACTGCGGAGGTAAAACAGCCAAAATCACAAGTCTGCTGTAGTTTGTTGACGAAAATTCCCAGAGTTCGACAATTATGGCGCATGTATGAGCGTTTCTGAAGAGCTCCTGTGCGCGTTTGAGCTTCTTAGACCGCTAGATGGACAAGCGCTGCGGAAAGAAATGACAAAGGCGAAGCGCAAGAGGTGAGAGCTTTTAAATATTGTATTTGGTCTTCATTTTGTTCATCCCTTTCCCCCTTTTAGCTTATCCGTAGGCGCTGCCTAAACACAAATATCCTCTTCATACGCTTGGAGCGCGGATGATGCATTCTATTAGGTGGAGATCGTAGACGGGGATGCTACATTTTTTGTGTATATTGGCTTCTCTTGTGCTTGATTTGGGTCTTCCGTGCTTGGGGAAGCTGCGGTCATCGCGACGTTTCATCCGGCCGCCCAGCACAAGATGCAGGATCCATCGATCCTGCCTCGTGTTGGTGCCAACAGCTCACGGTTGTCCTCACTTCTTGCTTGTATGGCAGTAGCGGCTGGCGCAGAACATCGTACCTCCCTACACTCTCCTCCTTTCTTGACAGTCGTTCTGCTCCTTGCCCAGCTTTTTTTCTTTGCATATCCCTTAAATATCTTTTTTTTTCTCGCTCATCACCTCTACGTCCTTTTCACGATCTTTTTTTTGCGTACGACAATTTGGCTAATTCTGTTCTACGTCATTCTCTCCTTTGATTTGTCTTGACCGTCTTCCCTGGTCAAGCCCTCTGTTTCTACATATCTCGTACATTCTATCAGCACTCACGCATGTTTACGGTGTATACGTATGTATATTTTTCTCAGACAGTGTTCAGAGAAAAAGATGCATCTGGTAGGCCGACTTTGAACCTTCAAAAGACGGTAAGTCTAACGCTTTATGGGGCGAATACAGTTAATCCTTCCAGAGCTAAGCTCATGGTACTAAACATTGTTTGAGTGTTGTACTCAGTGTACATTGTATATGCATGGCAAGGATGCCGACGTTTCGTTTGTGGGCCAGTTTTGGGAGGGCATGGTCTGTCTTACGAGTAGCGCCGCCGCCGGTGCAGATATTCTTAAAGAATGCAAAGACGCAGAGCACAAACTTCTTAGAGTTGTAGAGACCTCCCTTTTGATACTATGACTTTGCTCGTCGTGCCTTTCTAAACGTGGATGTGTGGACGTGAGGCTCATTCTATATTATTACATATAACAGATGCCATAAACAGGACCACTATTACATGCTAACTTTAGAGAAATCGAACCTTATACCATACTTGTTGCAACAATACAATATAAGGTTGTCATATCTCCCTTGACGCAAACAATGTCCCTGATTAGTTACCTTTGTAGAGGAGATAGTTGACAGTGCCAGACGCTGTGTCCAACAATTGTGTCAGAATCAATTCAATATAGTATTGAGGCTATGCTACTCACGGATACCTGAAAGAGCATTCTTGGTCGCTAAACTCTGCAATTTGGACGCTATATTGGCAGGAGAGGAGTTGCCGTCGCGCGAGATAATGTAGGCGATGGTGCCTGCGACGTGAGGGGTAGCCATAGAGGTACCAGAGATGTTGTTTGTTGCGGTGGTGCTACCAATCCATGATGAAGTAATGCCGGTTCCAGGAGCGAAGATATCGACAACAGAACCGTAGTTGGAGTAGCTGGCAATGGTGTCCGTGATAGTAGACGCACCGACAGTGACAGCAGAAGGGGCACGAGCGGGCGATGTGTTGGCTGCATTGGTAGCAGAGTTTCCAGCAGCCACAGTGACATGGATTCCGGCATTAGTGAGGGATGCTACGGCATTATCGACCGCACTACTTGCGCTACCACCGAGAGACATTGTGGCAATAGAAGGACGTCCTGATGAAGAGGCCTGACTCTGTACCCAATTAAGACCAGAGATACTATATGGAGGCCAGTGAGAGTGGGCACAGACACAAATGCTGTTGTGCGCTTACATGTCGCTGTAGGCACCAGAACCAGAGCTATCCAAGACCTTGACTGCAATAAGGTTGACCGCCTTGGCGACACCAAACTGTGAGCCACCAACGGTACCAGCAACGTGAGTACCATGGCCGTTGTCATCGGTAGTAGCAGTGCTATTTTTGTTTGCTCAGAGTGCGTATCAGATGGCGACTAGATAAGTTTACCTTCCAAATGTAGCGCCCCAGCGAGCACGACCGCCGAATTGAGAATGGGCAGTATAAATACCAGTGTCTGTAGAGATCGATATGTTTAAACGTAAGGTAATGCACTGAGATCCAATACTGACCAACAACGTAGACGTCGACACCTGAACCAGTAGCAGTGTATGTGTAGGTGTAAGTCAAAGCCGTTGTGCTTGTCGAGGAGAGCTTAGCAGACTGCGAGATACGCTGAAGGCCCCATGGGGCATTCGTCTAGGATCAAGGTTTGTCAAAACTCACTATATGGCTGTGTCAACCGACCTACTTGAGTATCAAAAATCGAAGCGATGCCGTCTTCAGAGATGGTGGCAACCTATTTCCAATAAAACGTAAGCCGACAGGTCAGAACCCTATAGATATAACAAATCAGTGAGCGAAAACACTTACATCTGGATGAGCACGGAGCCAGTTAAGTGCTCTGCTATTGAGTTTGACAGCAAAGCCGTTAAGGAATGTAGCGTTCCAGTTATGTGTGATGGCATCACCGGCACCAAGCATTCTCGAAAGGTCTGCAATATGACTGTCCTTGTTGACGTTGGCATGAAGCTGAACGATATAACGGCCATTGATCTTGTTCTCATGCTTCTCGACCGTCTTGAATCCTGCTGGTACGGCGAACGCAGGTGCCAAGAGGAGTGCGAGGGCGGTGAACGCAAAATACATGCTGATAGGGGGCTATTCAATAGAGGACTAGCTGAGGAGCCTGAGGCTCACTTGGCCAAAACAGCCAGCTTTTATAACACACGAACTATATTGTTGTGCCAATCATCGGAGTATTTCTGTGAACATCAGCTCCTTCACCGGAGTCTTGGCGACTGAATGTTATCGTTGGCCATCTTCTGTGGAAACACTTCCTCATAATTCAATCGTCGACAGTAAGTAATGGTGACCATAAGGAAGAACGCTGAGAAACGCAATGCCTTGTTCAAGGGCAAAGCAGAAGTGTCAAAGAAGCCTATAGTCCACGAGGTGCACGACCGGGACCAGGATGTAGACTTCAATGCTGGAAAAAGTTATCAGAATTGGCCAGAAGGTGCCAAAGAGCAAATTGCCGGAGTTGATAAGTATTATCGTTCGGCTGCTGCCTATCAGCTGCGAAACGCAACATGTAGCATTAAACATAAGATACATCTAAGCCACAGCCAGTACCTTATTGTGCTTGACCGTTGTCACGGATCATGTCTAGAGCGAGGACGGCGAAGGCCCCCACAATAGTCAATGAACCGGTGACACTGAAAAGGTTCATGGCGATAACTCCAGCACCGAAGAGGAGATCTGAGACATACATCAAGACGATAGTCAATAAGTTCGCCACTGATGCAACAATCGGGCCCCATATGCCTGAATGTGCATCGCTCAATTATCAAGCATTCAATTGACGAGAAGTTTGGTAAGACGTACCCAAAAGTATCTTATCAATCAAAGATCATGAGTTAGCGAGTCTTTCGAAGTTAGGATGACATCCTCCTCGTACCATGAAACCAGCATTGAAAATCATTCCACCAAAAGCAATGCCAGCAATACCCATAGTGGTTGCCACATTTGATGGTGCCCTGAACTTTTCTATTTCGAATACGTGGAGGAGCTTGAAGATATACTATTAAACAAAGCTAAAGCTGGAATAGCAAAGAGCCTCACAGGTATGCCAAACCCGAGTACTACCCAAGTGATCACTCCCACGAGGGACGTGAGTAGGTTTGGGAAGAGTCCAAAAGGTGGCGGATACTCAATATCACGCAATTGTTCACCATGGGCACTGCCTTCTTCAACAGGTTCTACGCCAGCCATTGAACTGATGCTCTCATAGCTACTGGAACGTGCCAGGTCCGAGTGAAGCGGTTCGTACTCAGGATCCGATGGCAGCGCAGCATACTTCTTGTACAGAACTTGGTACAGACCATATAGAAGCGAAGCCATCAAAGTCAATAAGTCACCTGCCAATGGGGCAGATGGTTTGGGAGTAGTGCTGTCGCCATCTTCTGAGCTTGTTGCACCACCATAGACGACAGCGAGTGCACCCGCTGTCGCAAGCAAGACGGCCCCGAGCTTTCTGGTTTCGATCTTTAGCCGAAAGAACCAAACACTGAATACGTACGCCCAAAACGCATTCGCGTTCCAAAGCGCTGTGACATCAGTGAGTCTATGATAAGCAAGAGATGCTCAGGTTCGGTATATGGATGGCCAATGAGATACACATACGGAGCTAGGGAAACTGCCATGAACCATAAAAGACCGGGCATTGTGAGCCCGATAGACATAAAGGTCATCATGATTCCGAACTTGCGAAGCGGAAAATCCTTTCCTCCGGGAGTCGCTTCCGGTGAGAGGTGGTGTGTAATTGCGATGCGCAACCCAATAAAAAGGCCACGTAGGGTACAGTTTGTCGTCGCAAGGAGGAACAGAACATGTAGAGGAAACACTAGTGCAAATGCACTATGCACGCAGTAACTTTGGCAGGAAGGGGCTTAACTACCATTATCTGAAACTTAGTTTATAAGACTCACAAGATAAAGAACGGCTGGCGGTAACCAAGATCCGCCTGCACGTACTACAAAGAACACAAATATTTGCTTAATTGATAGCAAAGCCTGCTACATTCAAACCTCGCACTCACTTGTGTTAGCTGACTCTCAAATACAAAGGCGAATAGTGTAAAGACAAAAAGTGCAATGGCTGCCTTTCCACCCAGATGAGGGATAGGCGGCGTGGACTGATGTCGAGTATTAGCCATAGATAGTCTATTTCAGGCGGTTTAAGGTCTAAAAGGTGCAAGTGGCAGTCAAGCTAACCGACGCATCAGATATAGGGCAAAAGCGACGAGCAAGGAAACAGAAAATATCAGGACCTGTCGTATAGAATCGAGGGAAGGCTCAGCATTGGCACGTGCGCGAGGTTGTCGGAGGACAGGGCTTTGCTCCATCTTCCGTTGGCCTTCCGTTCCGTCTACTTGCCACTCACGATGTTACGCGCACTCCTGTCAACAACCCGACCGTTGCTCACGCGGACTAGATTGGCTTCTCTACCCCTGCCGCGAGCAATTCCCCATATTCATCACAACCATCTCGCAGAATGCGTACATCCACCAGCGCTAGCACGCGGGATGAAGGTCCGAGCATCAGTTAAAACTATGTGTGATGGATGCAGCATCGTCCTTCGGAAGGGTCGGGTATACGTCGTGTGCTCAAAGAATCCAAAACACAAGCAGGTCCTTTACCTACTATAAACTTGATTCCGAAGCCAAGGCTAACTTTTATGTAGCGCCAGGGTTGAATCACTGTATTTTCTGAGGGACCGGGCCATGTATTATTTGCTCGTCATTGCATCAGAGTTTTACTACTTTCAACATCGTGCCTACAACCCCTCCATCCATGCTCACATGCTACTACTCTTTAACCACATCTGGAACTCGTACTTGACGCCATTTTCCGTGAGCTCGCCTTCTGGCACGTCGTGGCCCACCCATTGAATAAGTTCTGCGTGGGATGCACGATGCCAATGTCCCTCTTTTTCGAAAGCGGGCATGAACACATCACAGTCTTCGAAAGCAGGCTCGAGCACCCGCGTCAGCAGTATCCGGTCAACCGATGCTTGTGCCGAAGCTGGTAGTGCTAAAGTGTCTTTGTATAGCCCAGCACCTCCGATTATAAACGCCCGATTCAAGGGTGCAGTAAGACGTGCTTCCTTGAGGTGATCGAGTGCATCACCTAGGGAGGTACATAAAAATGCTTGTGCGTCATCGGTGGATTCCCTGCGCCACGTTAGTGTACTCGTTGGCAGCTTATTATAGACTCACACAGGATACTCGGAATTTCGGCTGATCACAATGTTTGTACGCCGACGAAGTGGGCGAAACTTGGCAGGAATGCTTTCCCATGTGTTGCGGCCCATGAGAACTGCGTTGGTGCTGCCCTCTGGGGCGGTGGAAGTAACCTTGGTGAAATATGCCATTTCTTTGGGCAAACGCCACGGAAGTGTTCCGCCTTTGCCGATTCCATTTGTGAGCGTTGCTGCAACTATGATTGTGAGGCTGGTCATGGTGGTAGTAGAAAAAGAAGTACGCTCTTTCTTGTCCAATTTCCCACGGATTCAGAACATCCAAACTCAGAATTGGGTATTCCTGTAAGATCCCATCTAATACAAAATAAATAAATAAACTTATGACTGTCCTCCATTACGCCAAACACACATTGTTTAAATTCGAAGTCTAGTACGCCTTGACAACATCCTATTCTGGTTTCAAGAGCCACCCAGGGTGGAGAACATTCAGGCAAATCATTGCTAGAAGTATCATTGCTCCGTCGAGAACATCTTGGGTTTTGGTAAGCCATCTATCTGTGTCTCCTCAAGTAGGGGACTCACTGAAGTAAACCTGCGTGTGATTGATCCTCCCTGTCCAGCCGTCCGAAAGTTCGATGGTTCGGTAAACAGCTCGTATGAAAATCACAACGGTGGAGAATATAAGACCGGCAACCATGAGGTGCAATTTGTTCTTCCCAATGCTACGACCTCCTTCGTTGACAACAGGTAAGTTATTGGAAGTCTTGCCCAAGTCATGCTGATTACCAAGGGATGATCCTGTTTGCCCATCTTTTACGTCTAGATGTTGAATGTCGGTCGAGACCGCACGCATAGGTCTCTTCCAACTCCAACGCACAAAAAATTCTGCAGCAAGCAAAGCGTACATGGTGATGGAAACTGACGTTTCTGTTAGATAAAAACGGAAGTGGATGCTGATAATGCGCCTACACATTTGAAAGATGATACCGCCTAACATGATATGGCCTCCCTACATTCGATGACCATCAATATTAAGTTAGATCTAGACTGGGCATTGCTCAGAAGTACCTTTTCTGGATCGCCATTATCAGATTGCACGGCAATGGACGCTTGAGCACCACCCACAGCCTGAATCACGAGGGCAATGATGTCCTGCATGAAGTACTATAAGTGCGACTCGGCCCGGTAATAGCCTTTTTTTGGACGTACAAACGAGCAAAATACAATCGCGTCTATCAGTCCCAGAGTCAACATTCAAACTCGAAAAAGCACTCAAGTCGGCACTCACACATTCGCGGGCGTAAACGTGAGTATTGGGGCCCCAACTGCTCAATGATTTTGGCCAAAATGATGAAGTTGGCCGCAAGCAAAGGAGTAGGAGCGATGATGGTCGAGCAGATTCTGTCCAAAAGATTAGTTTATTAAAGGTTAAAATAGACAAGTACGGAGGTCGTACTGCATGAGATACGGATCAAGTCTCCATGGGACACTCGAGGACCATAATCTTTGGTAAGTTTGAGAAATATTAGTAAACGGCAGTTTCTTGGATTTGAAGTGCTAGACCGAACCTCCCACACCAACCAATAACTTCACCGACACCAGCCAGGATGGCAGTCGGAAACATCCACCACAGGCGGGAGCGAACGGCTTGTCCGACATGTATCACTTCGGATGTTATAGACTTAGTATTGAATCGTCGTATAACAGGTAATGTGCAGCTCACGGGTTGATAAGCCAAACAGCACTACAAAAAGTATACATATCCACCTAGTAGGAGTGTAGCCGTAAAACGAATAGTAGTATACTGGTGGTGTGCTTGGAGTTGTGCCAGAATTTGAAGAGTCGGAAGACGTTTGTGCCAAGGCTGAAGCAATTACCAGGAACGAAGCGAGACCCACTAGAATCCAGTTTTCGAATTCGAAGGTTAACAGAAGCACTACCAACAGAAGCAGAGCACTCACAGTTTCTCAAAATGTGCGACATTGTGACTTGTTTCGTCTAAGACTGTCGATGGGTTTCTGGCTTCGACCAAAGTACCCCCCGTCAGAGTTTTTAAGTAAGGAGGCTGCGGTGCCGCGGCAGGGTACAAGCACGTTATGGTGATGACAACATCATAAGGCCAATACTTAATTAAAAACCGACCAAGTAGGCCATTTTTTCGGTAAACCCGTCATGCACATGTGCATGTCTGATTCGGCACGAGTGGTGCTTGAGGAAAAGTATGACGGTCATTTGAAAGCTTTGTTCCGTAAGCATATTGATGTATACTACATATCCATCATGTGACTTTTTCTGAAACTGGTAAGAGCTAGTTTGAGAATGCGTGTTAACTCTAAAAGTACAAAAGTCGCCTTCAACAAATTAATAGCCATCTGATCAACGCATTTTTTGCTATCGAGAACGCAACTCTGAGTGAGCCATTTTACAGATGTAGAAATACCTTCAATCCAATTCCCAGATTTGAACTAAACAAATTTTGGATCCTATCACATGCATCGAGCTTCAAGAAAGAGGTTTTGAGATGCCGAAATTGGCAACACTAGTTGTGCCAAATTAAATAGTTTTTTTTTTCGCTAAAGGCATGGGTGATATTACACCAATGCTACCAAGACTACGTAACATAACTTTCTTTCCTGATGGCTCTGCCAATAAATTAAAGGTTAATAGCATTGGTGGGTTCAGCACCCTCGGTGCCAATAATGGCCTTCGTACTGCAGCTCAGGTGAGTAGAAAGCGGCTGTTTTTTGCTCAATCAATGTGTCAGGCTAGGCCCTGCTATCGGTGCAGTCGAAATGGAGGGACTACCAGCCCTCTTGGTGCCATTTGCTATGCAATGTGCACCGCTTCTTTCTGCTTGTTTGACGATGATTCCTCCGTCGTTTGGGTATTCGAAATACTTGTAGCCGTGCACAAAAAGACTGATTTGAAAGCAATGCATCATTTCAACGTACAGGGATATTCGGTGTTATGAAAATACCGTCGTCATGAGCTGAAAGCTATGCTCCCCATTTTTTCCACTCGCTGCCTTGAGGAGGCTTGACTTCCGTCTTCTGCTTGCCAACCTCATCCCAGTTGGTACTCAAAGCCGTTCCGCCACTTTCCTGGTAGCTCTTGAGCATTGCACGCTTCGTGTCTTCATCTGCACTCGAGTACAATTGTTGGAAAAACGAGTTTACGGCCGCATCACCCCCAACGTTAGGATCTTCTTCGGATGACTTGTCCTTTTCGCTATCAAGGATCTTTGTTGTGATCCCATCCCAATTCTTTTTGGGCTGCTTGCGTGTGATGGTCTCGGTGGGTGGCGCATATGATGCATTAGCCAAGGCTGGTAGTCGTTCAGTCATCAAGAAGTGTCAATAGCACAAAACGTGTTCAACTCACGGTCCGGAGCGTCCCCCGTCAGTCCACCCCAGCGGCCTCCGGCAGCCTTCGCGAGGCGGATTTCAACCTTCACTTTCCCGACAGTAAAGTCGCTTTGATCTGGAATGACTTGTCCTTTCAATGGCTCGAGGACGAGAACTTTGTCCCCATGTGTATACGAGAGCTAGCTTGACGCGTCAAACTTGTTGGCTGAACACGCAAGCGGTATACGGGACGTACTTTGCGGGGCTCGATCACGACCGAAACGTCTTCAGGGTTGGCACCCTTGTCGAACACGGACAGTGTGAGCTTGTCGTCCGTCTCGTAAAATTCGTGGCGAGGCGTGGTCATGTCACAAGTGAAAGAGTTCTGAGAAGACAAAGAAAGAGGGGGGGACAGGAAGCGCTGCCCAATAAAGAGTTCCTCAGTAATTCTAAGACTCTTTGAGACATCATCAGGCGGGCGGGTGGGTGTACCACTGGAACTTTCGAGATCGCACTGCACGTGACCGTGCTGCATTTATCTTGGGGCCTTCCTGATTCGGCATGGCACTATCTCACTTCTTCAAAGCAGTTCACTGTGTCCTGGACTTAGATTCATCTCAGGACCTTCATCCGCCGTCCGCACTACTCCAGCACACGAAGCGGTCAGTCTGAACATTGTTCCTCAACAGAAGCAGCAAAAGGAACCCTGACGAGACCGGCAGTCTATCGCGCCCAACTCATACTTATAAGCACCTGAGGCTTCAAGCGGCGGCAGACTTGGATCACATCTACACCTCCCAACCCAAAACGCGCTTTCGACAACATGGCCACGTCCGTTCCTAAAGCTTCACTCTACTGGTTTGGGGGATCCGTCTGGGCCACAGGTGCGATCTTTGACAACGTGCGAAACATCGTACGCTGATAACACACCATATAGCTCCCCTTTTAACATTGTGAGGCTAATCTCGCTTCGATGGCAGAACCGTTCGGATTTCTGAATCTCTAACAGGGAGGAAAAGGGCTACGGTCCCGATGAAATCGACTTGAAGGTCGTCGATCTCTGTCAGTCGGAAGTTCTGCGCATCCATGTCATCTTGCTCAATATTTGCTCTAGCAAAGGGTGAAAACTTTGCGCCATCGTTCTTGCGCTTGAACCCAAAGGGTAAGCTTGAAACGCGTCCACTTGCATGCATTCATACCCAGCTGACTGGATAATACGTCAGGAACCGTCCCCACCCTCGTTGCTCCTCTGGATAAGACTCTGCATGCGGATATGGAAGTCCGGTACAAGGCGATCACGGACACCACGGTTCGTAATCTTTCAGCCCCACGTAATCACATATAAGCAGTTAAACCACTGCACTTTCCAAAAACACAGGCGATCATCGAATTCCTCGACAAGTCCCGCTCCACCCTCTCGCACACCCACACCACCTCGTCCGCCCCCGCGCCCTCCCTCGCGCCCGCGACCATCGCCTTCGCGCAAACCTCGAAGACGGTGATCGAGATCCTGCACTCGGAAGAGGGCGACCCCAACCGGCTCTTCTTCCTCGCCGCGCGCGACGACGCCGAGCTCGCCGCCGCCGGGCCCAACATCTTCGGCTTTACTCACGGTCGGCGCGACGAGCTCGACCGCCTGCTCGCGGACGCTGAGCGCGAGGGCGGCTTCCAGGCGTCGGAGAAGACGAAGCAGTACTGGAAGACAAAGAAGGCGGCTGAGGAGCCGTTCTACGAGGTCTCGAAGGACCACGACAAGCCGTCGGCCAAGCTCACGCCCGCGGCGTTGGCCAAGCGCAAAGAGTACTTTGAGCAGGCGAAGACTGCGTGGTCGGTAGACCTCAAGAAGGTGCTGCTGGCGGTGTCGAAGGAGATGCTCGGTCCTTACGTGCTGGGTTAGCTCATTCACCTCTGAACGCCATCCATGAGCTAAGTCGACTCACGCGATTTGACAGGCGACCAGATCTCGCTGGCCGACATGCATCTCGCCGCCTGGATCGGGCGCCTCGGTGCCCTCGTCGGCGCCACTCCCACTGACACCGGTGCCGTCGCGATAGCGAAGCTGGAGGCCAAGATCGGCGGCGGCTTCAAGCTTCCGAAGGACTTTGCCGCCCCGCCCGACATCCAGCGGACGCCCACTGCCGGAGCGGAGGCCGTGGCCGCGACGCAGATCTCCAAGCTGGCCGCGTTCTGGGACGCGTTCAGCCAGCGCGCCAGCTGGAAGAAGTGGTACGAAGGGAGCCTCCATTAGATCTATCTCATTTCGAGTCACTGCTGTCACTACCGACACAAAGTCTGTAGCTATTTGATGTCTGTACAATAGAGGTTCTAAGTGTATATTTGTGTTTGGACGTGCAGCTCCAATCATGCTCGTCAGTTACCAACATCCAACTCAGAAGCCTGACATTTGGTAGTATGGTACCCCTGGGGCCCTTGGATATGGCAAAGCGCACGCGAATGCATCGTTTCCTCGAAACCGACAAAGCATGGCAAGAGCTGTTTCTATGCTGATATACATTAATACATGATAACTTGAGGTGGAAGTGGAAAACATGACGAAGGAAATGTGTATGATTACTAGATAGGATGCAGTATTGTACAAGAAACCACAGAGAACCCGGAATTTAGAAGTCCTCGTCGAGGGTGCTAGGAACAATTCGTCAGTGAAGGGTCCACGACGGGAGCGCTGATTCGGTACTCACAATTCCTTGCTGGCGCTCTCGCCCTTGGTTCCAGACGCGGCCGCGTTGACGCCGGCCTTTGCGTAGTCGGACACGCGCTTCTCGAAGAAGTTGGTTTTGCCCTGGAGGGAGATCATGTCCATAAAGTCGAACGGGTTTGTGACGTTGTAATGCTTTTCGCCACCGAGAGCGACAAGGAGACGATCGGCGACAAATTCAATGTACTGGCACATAAGGTTTGCGTTCATGCCGATCAGGGCGACGGGGAGTGCCTCTGAACAGAACACGTCAGAGTCATTCCGCACGTGTGGCTATGGCTAACGTACCCGTCAAGAACTCTTGCTCAATGGCGACCGCCTCCGTGATAATGGCGCGGACGACCTCCTCATTCGGGCGACGGCGGAGGTGGCTGAAGAGGAGGCAGGCAAAGTCGGTGTGCATGCCCTCGTCGCGGGAGATGAGCTCGTTGGAGAAGGTGAGGCCGGGCATGAGACCGCGCTTCTTGAGCCAGAAGATGGAGGCGAACGAGCCGGAGAAGAAGATGCCCTCGACGGCGGCGAAGGCGACGAGGCGCTCGGCGAACGTCGACTTGGCGTCCGAGATCCATTTGAGGGCCCACTCGGCCTTGAGCTTGATGCACGGGATCGTCTCGATCGCGTCGAAGAGGAACTCGCGTTGGCTCTGATCCTTGATGTAGGTGTCGATGAGGAGGGAGTAGGTCTCAGAGTGGATGTTCTCCATCATGATCTGGAAGCCGTAGAAGCAGCGCGCCTCGGCGATCTGCACCTCGTTGGAGAAACGCTCGAGCAAGTTCTCGTTGACGATGCCGTCTGAGGCGGCGAAGAAGGCGAGGACGTGTGAGATGAAATGGCGTTCATTGTCGTTCAGACGGTTGTTCCAGTCGTGGAGATCCTTTGAGAGATCCATCTCCTCCGCCGTCCAGAAAGAGGCCTCCGCCTTCTTGTACATCTGCCAAATCTGGGACCGGGGAAAAAAAAATATGTCAGAGCTGATTTGGAACTACTCGGCGACGTCGACGCACCTCCTGATATTGAATGGGGAAAAGGACGAAACGGCGCTTGTTCTCCATGAGCAGGGGCTCCATATCTGGCGGTCGAAAATGGAGTTGAAGAGTCAGTCGCAACAACAAAAAAAAAA
>JAZHGK010005640.1:0-15479 GCA_037855215.1 Waitea zeae
TTTTTTTTTTCATCCTCCCACCGGCGCCCTGTGTAACCCAGTTTTACGGCGCGCGCAAACGGGTAATAAAAAATTAAGGGAGAAAAAGGACAAGTCTCGTTTTTACCCGGGCCCGCCTGTCTTCAACCCCGGGCTTCCTCCCTCTCCTCTCGCTGGGTGTTTTCCGAACAAGCTCGTTGAACATCATCACTCAATCTCTGCATCGCCTCTCCCGCCTCGAGGCCGGCGGTATAGGGGAGCGCGCACACGAGTACGAGTGCGAGGTTGATGATCTACGTCTTCGTTCGTTAAATCCCGTTCTCTTCAATGAAATCTATCTACTCGCTCTCTTTTTTTTTTTGCAATCCACGAACTCTTCTTCTCCCCTTTCGTTGGGAAGGGGGCCCCCCGTGAAAAAAAAAGAATAAGAAAACAGCCGGTTGACGGGTCAAAGTGAACCTGTCAACCTTGGCCGAGGGGGGAGCTCCCCTTTGCAGAGTTCTATTCTCTTCTTCTCGCTCCCCCCCTCCCTCCTCCAGAACACCCAATGACCTACTATGCGCACCCACTTCCGCGTTCGCTTCCCTTCTTCCAAGTTTTTCCTCGCCTTCCCCCCCCCAATCCCTTTGCAATGAGAGATATCGCTCATCAAATGAATTTCCCCCTCCCCCCTTCGGCACGAGCGCCACCGCCGTCCGCCGCCGCAAAACTGACGTTCCCCATATTCGTGGCAATCGGCTAGGGAGAGAAACCTAGGGCCCAACGCACCGGTTCGCGACTGTGTGTATGGAGCTTTACCGTAAGCGTCCAACGTCACCGCACCCGCGGAAGGTGTAATGCAGTTAGCCCTCCCCGCCCACGAAATAGCTCTTATGATCGCGCGTCTCGAAAGAGAGAGAGAGCATCCCTCTACGAAGCACGCCCCTTCGTGCGATCAATACGTCTTTGTCACGCCAGCCTTTGGGCCGAGTGGGTTCATTATCGCCAAACCGCTTTCCCACTCCTCTATTTCACCCTCGAGGGAACACAGGGACGGGTCGTGAGTATGATACCGAATCGCACGCTCAGTCCATAACAGAAGAGGGGGGTTGGGAGGAAGGGTCGGCTCCGACAGAGTTGTCCACAACCCTTTCCTGGCCAAATGTTCTCTGTTGCTCAGCCACCCGGGAAGCATCTGACGATGCGCAACCCGACCGCCGGGAAATTAAAAACACGATGCAAGGAGCGCCATGAGGTTCGCCGGGACCGGAGCGGTTTCTCTCCCCCCCTTCTCCCTTCTGGTTGTGTCCACACTCTTTTTTTTTTGTTCTTTTTCTCTCTCTCTCTCTTTTCTTCTATTTTATTATTATCGTAATAGGACAAGGTTTGAACCCAGATTGCTGTCCCCAAGTTGGTACCTCAACTTGGACATTTCACTTTACGATCGCTCGTCGGAGGAAATCCGCATTTACCAGCTCCAAGGGGGAGAGAGGGAGGTCCATCCCCTCGGAGGTAAAATAATCAGGACGAACAATTGATTGCGCGGCCGATTTTAATTCGCCAAGATGAACACTTCGTCGAGCTGACTGAAGCAAGAGCCCCTCCTCGGTTATTTGAGAAATACGCACTTGATTTCCACAAAGGAACAACCCTCAAGAGTGCGGATCAAGTGTTAAATTGGAGGCGAGGGAATTAAATACATAAGAGGTCGTGATCATCAATAGGTCATAACTAGCACAGTTCGTGGAGAGGAGGGTCGTGAGGAAGTTCGTGACAGAAAAGAGGGAGATACGATAAGCAGGGAGAGGAAGGCACGCAAGCGATCCACCAGCGGCTATCTTCCAACTGTGGAGGACGGGCCACTGACAGTGACAGGGGGAGTGGGAAAGAAGCGGGAGTTAGCACCAAAGATACGTGATCGGAAATGTCCGTCGTCCGTCAAGCACGGTCCGAAGATGCGGGGGCACGGCGCTCTCGCGCTCAGGCCTTGTAATATCCTGTTTACGAAATAAAAAGATGGAGGGGGACACAAGGACGAAAAAAAAATCGATTCAGTGCTCCAGAGACGAGACCAACGACCTTGAAGGGTCGAGAAGTGGAGGGGAGAAAGACTTACCGCCGCCGTAAGGACCTTGCATCTCACGGTAGTGCTCCAAACGCTTCGAGAATCGCCAGCACATGAAGAACATGTATATCTTGGGTGTGGCGCAAAGTCAGCCCATATTTTATTTAATTCATCTCGGTTAATGTAGGGATCACTGGCTCCTCACCTGGAAGACGAGATCGACGAGCAACGAGACGATAAAGGCAGCGTTCAGCGAAGAGAAACCGGCGGCGCAGAACCCTGGGGGGAAGCTGGTTTTGCTCGTCTCGCTGTTTGGATCAGAGTTCTCGGTCCACAGCGTTCCACCGTTGTTGCACTCCCAAGCGATCTTGTCTTTCCTGTTAGGTCAGACCCCAGTTAATACAACTGGATAAATAGAAAGAAATAAGATCCGGTTTCAAGCGGTGAATGAAATGTCATTGAGCCCAAATGGCGGGGGGGGGGGGACGGACAGCCGATAAGTAATTTCACGAAAGCATGTGACCGCGAAGGAAAAATCTGATCGAAGGGGGGCGTTGAAAGGACGTACCCTCTTTCAAGCTGGACAATCATGAGGATGGCTCGAACCGCTGCAACCACGATGATAAACGGCCACAGGAACTTGCATACGCGCGTCCATATGTAAGATCGCTGGGCGAGTATGAATAGGTAAGAAGAATCTTCGGATAGATAACGGAGAGGATGGGTACACACATTTGCCAAAGCGAAGACATTGATTAAAGCGCACGCTGCGATGGCCATTCCCACACCTCCGTAAATTTGCCTAACATCAGTGACTTCGGATTAGAGGAAGGAAATCGTAGAAAAAAAAGCAAAGGTACTGACGCCTCCGGGTAAATGAAGAAGAAATATTGCCCATACATGAAGAGGAAGACGGACCCAGCGACACTATACAACTGCACAGGATGGCTCGATTAGTATCCAGGGTTGTGAAAAATGGATTCATAGATATTTACAGTGATAATGACGCCCCATGCCATGGCTCCTGCACGCTACAAACGCAAATCCGACTCAGTCGCACAACCGAGGACTCAGGGGCTGTCGAAACCTGCGCACCAGCGGCAGCAACAGGAGGCAGTTGTCGCACCACATAGTTTACAATCGTACAATTTCGTGGCCAAAAAAAGTGTACAGATAGTAAAAAAAATAAAGAATGGTACAGGCGAGCGAAGAGCCTGGCGGTCTTCAAGGGAGGGCGGGAGGGTGATGGGCAAGATCAAGAGCCTGACGATGACGGATTGGCACGTGTAGCCAAAGAACTCGTGTCCGCTTGCGAACGTGCCTTCCCCGCTTTTCCCTCTTTTGACTCCTCTGGCTCTGAGCTGTGGCGCACTAGCTCATGCGCGTACTAGTCTCTGACTGTCGCGATCTCTCTTGCCTGAGTGCTCTCCAGTCGACTCGAAATGCAGTTTGACGTCGCTATGGGCGGTGCTCTCGTCACCGATCCTCGACCGATGCCTTCCTAGACCCGCCCTTTACCTCAACGGCTTCTCTCTGCACCCCGTAACTGTCAGTGGCAGAAGTCTAGAATTCGGATTCGACAGTATCGTCCAAGGCTTGGATGGCCACTCGCGTTGTCGTTATCCAGCCCATCTATGAAAGCCTGGAGATTCCACGTTGGATTTGTTACTTTCTTCCGCAGTCAGTGGACTCGAAGATGTGCTTGGTAGATTTCCTCTCCTCCCCCCACATGTTTCGAAACCAACCCTCGTACAGGCGAAATCACATGTGGAACCCCCAGATCATAAGAAATATGACCTTCAAGTGCCTCAAACCTTTCAATCTTTCATCTTAGGTTGCTAGTATGGCTTATGGCATCAACACGCATAGTCAGCGTTGTGCCCAGGAGTGTGATCTTTACAGTATCGTAAGCTCATCCGTCTAGTGCTATTCACGTGCAGTCATTCGATTGATTTTGTCCTTGTTATCCGTTGTCTGGCAGCGTCATCATAATGGCGAACTGGGGTGGGCCTTTGATGAACCAACGTACGCTCATATCTCTCTCGTCCTGATTACACTCGTTTCGGCACTGGACTCTAAATCATCAAACTTACCGAACGTCTTCCGGACCGAGCGCAAGAAAGTGATTATCAAGGGGGCAGAACATACCTTCGTAAGTGTATAGTAATGCACGAAGAAACAGTTGAAACGAGGGTCGAGCCCCGTCGTGATCAAAATAGAACTGGAAACGGTTTAGTAATCGTACGTGTTGGCTAATTGGGTGCTTTTTTGCTTTTTTTTTTTTTTTTCTGCAGCAGCACGTATTTCATAAATGCAAGTGCGATGCGGAGATATGATCAGTAATGACTGCTGATTCAACCGATCTCGTCAAATATGTAACGGCCGTGTGCTTAGAAAACTGCGACCAGCCTTTTCAACAATACATCTGAAACTTCCTGTTCTCACACTCTCTAACTCGATTCTTGCTGGGAGGCCTATTTTTTACCTATCTATGGCTTCTGGAGATCCTTTGGACTGGAGTTTAACATAGGAAGTAATAGAAACCCGATGGACGTCGCATCACGGCATTAGGGGGTCTCAGGTAAGGTCATTTCCCGGTCTTCTGGTCCATGCCTACCTAAACCAACGCTCTACGTCATCATCCACTTGTCGGATGTTGCTGACCAGTATTCGTAAATCTTCCAGCATTGCAGAATCACGGCGAGCGCATGCCTTGGAAGGCAATCGTATCCGAACTTCATATCATGTGGCGCCGACTTTCTCCCTGCCTTGTTTTCGATTTTTCCAGAGCATATGGGCCATTGAATTCTGGGTTCGAATTCTCCTGCTTCTTTTCCTGATCTTCACGGTGGCATTATTGAAATCCACAGCAAAATCAAAGTATTCTTTTTTCGTATTCTTACCGAACGGCGGTGAGTTTCACCTATCGCCAGCCCCTTTCTTCCGTCAGTGGCTGACCTCTTTCAGGTTTGGCGTCTAGAACTATGAGACTAGAATCCCCAATACTCGGACTCTCAGGCGCTCCACTTGAGCGCCTGTAGCGTGGGTACCTGGATTCCTTCCACAACTTGCATGAATGCAGCCCTTGTATGGATGACCGGTGAGGTAACCCCCATAACCACTGCCTTTCGCAGTACAACGCCCATTATTTGTCGTCATTGTACATTCGACAAGGCGAAGCGGATGTTTTTTTTTTGGCTCATCCTCCGACCGCCTCCCGGGGCCTCATTACCCGCGCAGAACTTGGACAAGTGGAGGCCTCGGACCCCTCGGCGACGAAAGAGTGAGATGAGGAGGACTCGGACCGGGGGTAACGATAATCCAAAGTACTGGGTCCTCAAATATGAACGTGGGACTTCGCAAATCTTATGTTTTGACGGTGGCCTCGGTGAAAGGCTCAGCGCACGTGAGTTTTCAATCACTTTGCCTGTGCCACAGAGAGCAGACACTAGCTCTCGTGGAGTGATACAGAGAGCGATCATGCGAACGGACGCCCCGCCGTAGCACTTGCCACTTTGTCAATTCAGATTACATATCGGCTAATATTGATGTCTTTGAACTGACACTGCCCCTTGGTCAATATATTCTCGGACGTTCCTAACCAAGAAATCTCCGCCATCACAGGGGGTAAAAAAAAGTACGCTGGTCACAACTGACGGTTACGCTCCTCGCCCAAACTGTGCGAGAGATAATCGCAGGGCTGACGACACCTCGGGCGCATTAGCCCGTTCAACGACTTCGTTCTTACGTTCATCAAAAAAAAGCGTAATTCACACACTAGCGTAGTAGTCCACGGAAGCAGATCGTTTAAACGAGATTAGTAGCGCAGACGCGAGCGCGTGTTGTTCTGATCCTCGCGCGGATGTACGTCAATAGTACGCTCTATGCTAGCCCCGATCTGCTATCTCGATACAATTGGTTGGCCGTTTGTCAGATGGACGTCCTTGCATTCTGTCAAAATGACGGTTAGCCTGAACTCTATGTCTTGGCGATTAGACTAGAGAAACGGGCAAGGGGGCGGAGCCACTGGTCGAATGATTTTTCTCACGTTACCCACACCTACACGTGTGCAATCGGTCAACTACGCAGTCCCTAGGGCGGAAGTGTGTGTGCCCAGTCGGTGCAATTTCGAGTAATCGCTAAGCGAACATTCAATAGATGCACAGTACTTAAGTACTCGGCTTGTTCACACCAAGATTAAGCGTAAGTAAGGACACGCCTCATTGTGTGGCAGTGAGCCGCTTTATTTGGTGGTAGGAACCAGAGACGCCGCTCTCTGTCACTTCTAGTGAAGGGCGAATAAGGTGACGGAAGAGACAGCTCATTAGTTTGTGGATGGTGGCGTTCTTTTTTTTTTTAATAACGAGGGCGTCACCCAGAAACTGGTTGGATTTGCCAATCCTCGCAAATGTTCTCCCAACGAGAAGTAAAGAAAAACCGAGCCTATCGATGATCTTCGAACGAGAGCGCGTGTTGCACACGAAGAATCCGATTGTAGGATCAGCGGAAGAAAGGCGAGCCAGGGATAATCCTCACTGACGGAGCGCCCCTCAACTGACCTTCTTTTTAGCAAGCGGTTGGGGTAAGGTTGAATGAAATCGCGAGCATCATCAGCGTGAGAGAAACCGTGGAAGCCGGACGTTGTGATATGTAGTCTCAAATATGAATATTGAATGTCGAGGAGGCACATACACCTGGAATACGGTCGTGCAACGTGTTGTTGTGGAAGCCATATATCATTTCGAGGTGTACTCAACCCATTCGTTTGCGCGGCGGAAATGACCAATCGACCGATCGACTTTTATCGAGCAAGCGAGTGGATCAGAGCGACGTTCAACGGCGTTTTCAGTGATATTTCTAAGGTTACACTTTCTCGATCAATAGGTAAGGAAACAATACAAAGCCGACAAGATGAAGCATATAGCACAAAAGAAGAACAAAGAAAGAAAGGAAGCAACTCCATTTCACTCAAGAGCCCAGGAGCCAAGGAAGACTGGCACGCGTCGATCGATTCGCCCTGTGGAAAGACGAGATACGGTTGATGGGCAAGAGAAGAAGGGGTGCTGATCTTCCACCCGGAAACCAACCGCGTCAGCATAACGCCGACGATGTATCCTCCAAGAAGAAAAAAAAAGCGGGCTGGGCCCAGAGAGATCCAGAAAAAAAAGCCACAACCACACAAGTACCTCCTTCCTCCGGAGAGCGCGTGCCGATTGAGGCTGTGTGTCCGACCACGTCTGGGCGCGGGTGGAGGGACCCGGAGGGCGATAGCCGATGCGGCGGTTGTTGCGCGAGAGTTTACGATCAGCGTGCTAGTCCACGCTTCAACCAGTGGCGTGCAACGTGACGAAGTGAAGGCAAGGGGCAAGATTGTGGGGATGGAGTGGCGAGGGGGGCCGCGAGAAACGAGGGAAAAAAGATGATGAGAGAGTGTGGAGGTGAAAAGTCGGGAAAACAAGTAGATAACAAAAAAAAAGTGAGAGCAAAGAGAAAGAAAGACAGCAGCCGCGGAATGGCACGGGTAAACACAGTTCCAAAGGGAAAAAATCTATGCCGAGCGTAAGGCTTGGCGAAGCGTCTCACAAGTCGCCGTCCGACCCGCTCGAGTCTGACTTGGGCGTCTCCTGGCCGCTCACCGACGCGAGTGCGCCCTTGGAAAGGTGGCCCTCTTCCGAGCCCGGTGGGGTCGCCATTGTGCGGATACCCTCGGGCGTCGTGGCCGTATGGGGGCCCGGGGTCGACATCGACACGGACGCCGCGGGCGAGGCAGGCGTGATGCCGTGTGCGAGCGAGATCTTCTCGTTCAGAGCGCGGAGGCGGCGAACTTCGGCTTCCAGCGAAGAGAGACGTGTTTGCATATCCTCGTTCCGGCGTTCGAGATCGACAATGTGCTTGGTGGCTGAGTTTGGGACAAAGGCAAAAGCAAACAAACACGGGATATTGAGTCAGTGCCGTTGAATAAGAAAGTTTCCCCTTTTTAAACAGGGTGAATTTTTGCTCACCGCGCTCGAGAAGGGAGACCTTGCTACTCTTTGAATTGGACGCAGGGAGCACGTCCTTGAGCTTCGCGTATCCGTCCCTGAGCTCGTCACGACGACGTTGCTCCGCCTCAATACGCTGCTTGCGCGTGGCCTCCTTGCGGTTAGGCCCAAAGCTCTCGCCCATAGGGCCCATGCCTTCGTCGTCCGAGATGCTCTGGCCGCGCGAGCGGCGTCCGGAGGACGTCGAGGGCGAGGGTGTGGGGTTGTAGCGGAGCGAGTTGCGGTGGACGAGGCTGTTGCGGCGCGAGTGCGCGGGAGAGGTCGCGCTCGAGTTTGTGCGCGAGTGGTGGCCAGTGCCCGCGCCGGGATTGTAGAAGCCCTCGCCGCCGGACGTGTCTGAGCCAGAGACGGGCGGTGACAGCGGGTCGAACATGCTCGGGGAGGCGGGCGGGGAGCCTACGAGCGGCACGCCGTGCTGGTTGTACATCGCGGTCGGGTGGGGCTGCTGGTAACCCGCCGCCGGGTTGATCTGGTGGGCGGGGAGGAGGCCCATCGGTATCCCGCCCTGGGGCGCGCCCGGCCTGTACGGGAACTGGGACAGGTCGGTTGCGGAGAGCGAGCCTGGACGTTTCGCGTGAGCACGAGGCGGGTGAGAAGGAGGGGAAAGCGAATCGGATACACACGAGGCATGCCCGGGTGCATGACGGGAGCGCCGTAAGTGGCCATGTCGGGCTGGTAACCCATAGCGTAGGCTTGGTTTCCTTCAGGATCGAAGTAGTATTGATTGGCGTTGACCATGGGGTCGTCGTGCATTGGCTGGTGCTGGTGCTGTTGCTGAGTTTGATCCATTTGTCGTTTTGGATGGGTTGTGTTGATTGCTGTAGGTTGATGTGTGTATGTGCTGTGTGGATTGATTGCTGGGTCGTGTTGATGGGGAATGAGATGTGAGTTGTTTGTAGGATGTTTACGTGTCCGGTTCGTGTATAAGTCGTGTCAGAAAAAAACAAGATGAGCAAAGCAAGGAACAAGGGGGGGGGGAACGGAGCGAGCGCGACCGGGAGAGAGGAAGAGAGTGGTTGGTCGCTGGGGGAAGAGGGAGAAGAAAGAGTCGGTTTCGCCATTTCAACCACCCATTCTTTCCCACGCCCCTCCTCACCCAAAAATCCCCACCCAATTCCGACCTGAACCACTTCTGTTCAGAGTACCGCCGGTAGAGTCCAGTGCTCCTCTCCATAATATTAAAAATAAAATAAAATAAAAGCGGTGCGGTGGAGAGCCGAAACCTTAGCGGTATAAGATGGATGTAGAAAATATAAATAGGTAAAAAAAATCAATGAATGTCATAAAAAGCACATAAAATAATCTCGATATTAATTCAACTGTGGTTTTTTTTCCTCTCTTTTACCTAATCTTGTTCCCCGAGTCCGCCGACGCGCTTGAACCCGAAATGGGCAAAGCGTGAACGCCGTCGCCGTCCGCCCAAGTGCTGGTCGTCTCCTGCATACATGCGCTCCGCCTTCCCTTCCTTCATCCTCCTCCCCGTCACCATCGCCGCCGTCGCCGCCTCCGCCCCTCTCAACGCCTCTCACGCTCAGTAGACTACCATAGGCCGTGGCGGAGACGCACGACGACGCTAGCCTCAATCAAACAAACGTCCTTTTTGTTCTACAAACAGATTCACCAACCTTATTTCCTCACCACCTCATCTCTCTCGACCTCCTCGTCGACCCGGACAGGAGAGCCTATTCATTTTTCTTCTTCTTCGCTCTTCTCTTGCTGTCTCTCTGAATAGTGTCTTTCCTGTGAGTCCTCGTTTGCTCTTCGTGCACAGCGCTTTACAGCTCACTCATTTGCAGAATCACACCGCTGCTTAAACTGCCATTTCATTAACTATAACGATCCACCTCACCACCGACATCATGTCCAACGGCACACCACACTCCTCCGCTCATTCTTCGCCCGTCACGACCGCGAGCCCGTGGAAGCCACCACGCTCTCCCTTGCCGCCTCACCGCCTCGCCAAACTCGCCAACGCACTCGGCGTATCGACCCCGCTGCCGGCACACCACGCCGTCCAGTCGTCCACACCGAGCCTGAACGAACCTCCGGCCTCTACGGCCACAGACCGTTTCGTGCGCTCGCCGACGCCCTCCGCCGCCTCCACCGCGACGGTCGGATTCACGACCCCGTCGTCTCGATATCTGATCCACGTCGTCCCGCCATCACACCTCAAACACCCCATCCGCAAGTCTCCCAACGAGCTCGCCCCGCCGCCCAGCACCTCCGGTTATCATAAACAATTCCAGCGTGGCATCCTCGTCCCGCTCTACCCAACTCTCTCCGCCCAACTGAATGCGATCGCGCGCGAGTACGCGCTCCCCAGCTCGGCCGGCCTCCTCCTCTACCTCCTCAACAGCACCCCACACACGACGGTCGATCCGCCCGCCGAGAGCACCGACACCCCCGGCGCGCGCATCTCCGAGCCCATATGGAAACACATCTGGACACGCGTCCTCCGCGCAGACCCATCCGCGCTCGACGCCATGCCCTCGCGGAGCGTCACGCCCATCACCGGGCTTGGCATCTCCTCCACAGCTGAACCGGGTAGCGTGAGCCCCGCTCTGCGTCCGCTTATTTCTCCCCGCCCACGCGCGGAACGACTCGACAGTCTGTTCACCAGCGCGAACAGCAACGCCTCATCCGCGTCTGCCACTTTCCCGCCCACGCCCGCGCCGTCGACGCCCTCATCCGTGAGCGACATCCACCGCCGACCGTCGCTCCCGCGGACAGAGGACACGGCTCAGACGTCGCCGGACGAGGAAAACCTGCCCCTGCCTGGGCTGCACGCGCACTCCATCATCCCCATCCTCGCCAAGTTCGAGTTGGACGTCGACCGCACCAAGGCGACCTGGTACGGGCCCTGGCTGCGCAGCCGCGGGAAGAGTCCGCGCTCACGCGCGCGGACGCCTGCCAGTAAGGGCAACTCGGGCGCGGAGGGAGAGGAAGGGGAAGAGCGCGCGCCTCCGCTCAATTTGGCGTTGGTGACCAAGAGGTCGATGTCGCCGAGAAGTATGTTGAGGAATCCGCCTGCCACAAATCAGCCAAGTGCAGACGCGGAAGGGTACGAGCAGCTCGAAGATGATGTGGAAGAGGAGGAAGACGAAGAAGAGTACGAGGACGAGGAAGGCGAGAGCGCGATCCCACATGGAAAGGACCCACTCGCGGACGTATTCGGCACGGACGAGCAGACCTGGGCCGCCATAAAAGCAGAGAGGCCCGACGACCTCGCCCTCTCCGCAGACGCCCTCTCCGCATCCACCCCCGACCTCACCGCTGACAGCGAGGACACGGACGAGGGGCAGACGCAGCTCGCGGAGGTCGAGGCGCTCCTGCGTCGGCACTCGCGGCCGCAGCTACAAATTGAGATTGGTACCGCCGGCGACGACGGGGACAAACGCAAGCGCGCGTCGACGTCCTCGACGGTGCGTTCGAAGCACATCCCCCCGCCGCTCAACCTCCCGCCGATCCCATCCAAGGGTGAGGGCTTGAGCCCCGTTCCAAGCCCCGGGTTGCAGCCTGCGACGCCATCGAGCGCGAGTGGGTTACCGTACGTGACTGGAGGGGCTACGCCGGTTCCGTCGCCAGGCTTAGCGCGTGGAGAGGGTGTTTTGGGTCATGACGAGCAGGCAGATGAGGAGTATGACAATTTGAAGGTAACGAGCCCAGAAGAGAAGAGGGGAGGTGCAGTGTATGAGGATTTAGAGCTGGGGCTAGACGTGAGTGATTTTGAGGACGAGGTGAGTCCCATGAGCGTCGTTGTGAGTGGAACTTGGAGGTTTATGTATTATCAGTATGACGAGAACGACCCGAATGACCGCCGGAAGAGCCAGTATTTGATGAAGGCTCAGCTTGACGAGATTGAAAAGGTGAGAACTATTGTTCATTCATACGTGGTACCGGCTGATATCATGTGCTCAGACTTTACTGCAACTCTCCCCGAGAAATATGTTTGATGAGTTGAACGATGGGAGCATGTCAATTTCTAGTGCTCTTGCCACTCCTAACCCGCTTACTGCACAAAACGGTTCTGCTTCTCTTTCTTCTTCTATGGGGTAAATAACACTGTCGTATCCACTACGATAATTCCATCTTAATACTATACCCTCTTTGCAGTCCACATTCTTCACCTCCAACTGTCGGTCAGTGGCCAGCGGTGCCGTATTCAATGCTATCGTCTACAGAAGGGGGCGGGTCCAGGCACTCTGCGGCATCAGATGGGCCGCCCTCCCCACCGCGGGTCGCAATCAATGGCGTCTCAAAAGATATACCCACGCCCTCGCGCATGCCACCCACGCCAGCAACCGCACCCGTATCCGACAGCACAAAGTCCGAAAGTTTTCTTCGCAAACGTGAGCTCGAGCGAGAAGAAGCCCTCTACTACCCCCTCCCGCCTGTCAACTCGACCAGAAACCGCGACTCGCAGGTCATTCCGCTGTCTCCTGATCCGTTCGGTCGTTACCCTTCGTCGTACGGGGACACACCTGAGCCCCCGCCTATCCCGCCGCTCCCGCCGCGCATCGTAGACGAGCGTACAGAAACGCCGCTGCCCCGATCGGGGGGCAGCCCCTCAAACGGTATGCCCAGCATTCGGCAGTCGACCTCGTCCATTGATCCGGCATACACCCAGGGTCGAATCTCCGTGACGCCGTCCAGCCGCTTCTCAACGGACTCGCTGGTCGAAGGGGAGACCGAAAAGGGGAACAGCAGCAGCAGCAACGGCAGGGGCGTCGTCAACGGTATTAGAAAGCTCTGGCGCAAGTCTAACAACAAGGCGTCGGTCTCTGCCGCGGGGCTGCCCCCGCTCTCAGCAGTAGGCGTGCCCCCGCCTGACTGGCCTGGCGCCGACCAGCTGTCGATGCCATCGACGCCTATGCTGGAACAAGGTTTTGAGATGCACCGACATTCTGCCTCCACTTCGTCTTCACCTATCCTTCCTACTATATCTACCAATGGCTCCCCCACGCGTCTATCGACTGACCAAGACAATGGCACCGTACGCAAATCGATCCTCAAATCCTGGAAGTCAACTACATCATCTTCGTCGCAATCCCCCTCACCTGGCCCCGAACCTCAGGCGGGCGCCGCCTCGCCGCCGAAGCAGGCCCGTCGCCCAAGCATCTTCGAGGCCGCTTCGTCAGTTCTGCGAGGCGGCGCGTCCTCCAAGATTCCGCCAAGCCCTACTGTACCACAACATTTCCGGGACACTCTTCGACAATCCCAGTTCCACACGCGGGCGAAGAGTGCCAACTCATCTGGACCGAGTTCTCCTGTCAGGCAAGACGCCTCACCACGCCCTTCGTACGACAGCACGGTTGACACGTCTGATTTCGAGATGGTCTCTGCCCAGCCACGCGCTCAGCCGTCCTACCCATCTACCCCCCGTTTCTGATCTGTGGATATAATTCATTGTAATATTTTGCCTTTTCGTATCTCTCCCACTATTTCCTTATTCATTCCTGACTTCGCCCTTTCTTCACGCGTCGCTGCGCGCCGTCAGAACTTTGTTGCCCTTGCCCTACTATAGTTATCTCCTGTTTACTTGTTGATGCCAACATGACCCTAGTTGATGATCTAGCTCCGCGAATATCACACGCGTATATCACATGAAAAATTGCTAAAGGTCGCTCATGAAGTAATTTGATCCATGCACGAAGAGTACTTGGACGCGATATGATGTAATGCCTATTCATTTCAAATCATACATCAAGTGATCTGTGCTAACGCGCGCTGTTCGGCGTATACGTTGACCCCACAAGTCATGAAGTCATCAAAACGAATGCTCAGTTGAGTCCTTGCCTGAATAAACTCAAGACGTCAACGGACACATCTCATGTCGGTGAATAATATTTTACCTGTAGATGAAGTCGCGGAACTCCCCGAAGAAACAGTTGAAATAATGCGGTCGATATAAGATGCACCGCTCCTGAAAATAGAGTCAGTGGTGGATCACAAGTGGAAGCGCACGTAAGGCTAACCATTTTTGATGAGTGAGGACGTCACATCCAATCTCCTTTTCTTTGCGCTGGATGAGATCGACATACGCCAGCATGCCGTCGGTTTTAAAGCGGGACGAGAGTTCGGCTGCGGTAAATATTAGACGTCTATAATATTTAGACAAACTTCATTTGCACACACCCGTAGTAACGGCGTTACTGTGAAGACCGGCAAGGGAGATGAGCTGAAGGACAAAGCTGCAACAAAGAAACATGAGGCAGGTGTCACAAGACGAACGATAGCCGGCGTACCCTTCTTTTGCAAGATCCCAGACGAAGCTTTTCAAATCAGTCTCTGTCGAGAACCATCAGCGCCAAGTAGCGCATAAAATATCTTGCCTTCCATACCACTGAAGCCATGGGCAGCCCAGTTGAAACTTGGGCTCAAGTTGTAGACAAGCCACCTATGAAACGGGGGGAAAAAGTCAGAGCGGACCCAAAGAAGCTTTTTTTAGACTGCGCACTTTCCGGGATGCTGCTCACGGATCTTACGAGCAAAATAGCGCGCCTGTTCGATATCTGGCTTCTTTGTCTCCAGCCAAAGCAAATCGGAGTAAGGCGCAAACGCAACGGCCCTCTTAATCGCGGCTTCGATGCCACCGGTGTAGTGATAGTAGCCCTCACGGGTACGAGGCACTGAAGGTTGGCTGTCAGTCAAATTCGCAGATGGTGGCGCAACTCAACGAACGGTCCCAATCCCAGAACACGGGCTCCCCAACGATTTCACGGGCAATCTCACGGGCAGCCGCGTTAGATTTTCCAGTTGCTGCCCGGAGGTACTCTTGGTAGGCGGCGGCTTTGTCTTTTTCGCCGATGTGGCTTGAAGACTGAATAGCTCTCTCCACGGCTTCATCAAAATTCGACCGTCAGCTACGATTGCAAGACTGAGTTTGATTTGGGCCACCTTGGTGGAAAGTACAGAGCTCATGCTTCGCGGTCCACTGTGCCTCCAGGTTATCGATGTCTTTCCCGCTCATGCCCGCGGCCTCTGCCTCTGCAAGAACTTGGGCCAACGGCAAGCCAGGCGTCTCCTCTCCTTGCTTGCTCAGACCACTCTTCGTCGTCGTCCCAAGAATGTAATCGTGGTCCGCTGTGTCGACGGTACTTGAGAGAAGCTTCGCCGACTCTGAGTCCGTGCGTGCAATAAGCAGCATGGTGGACTTGAGAAGGTCGAGCTGGAATCGAGAAGCGATGAGGCGGCTGATGTGCGTGGATGGGGGGACAAGGATCTTGCCGGCGAGATGGCCACACTGGAAACAAGCTTGGGTGGGAATTGCTGTGTGAATTCGGAAGGCAGCTGGAACTCACCTTCTTGCCACCGTGTAGTTGATCTTCCATGTGGATAGCTGCCGCACCCTGTAGAGAGCTCGTATGTTATGACCTGGGAACGAAAGATGGAAAAATGCGAACGGATTCGGCAAA
>JAZHGK010005641.1:0-40383 GCA_037855215.1 Waitea zeae
TCATCCTCTTCGTCATCTTCGCGTTCTCCAGAGCCCGCGCCCGGCGGATTCAGCGTGCGAACATGGCCTACGTGAACAACATGAACAACGGCAACTACCCCCAGGTCCACCCCGGCAGTGGCCAGTGGACCCAGCACGTCGCGGGCGGTCCTGCGTTCCCGCAGGCTGCGTACACCGGGAACGGGCCATACGCCCCTTCGTATGCCGCGCCGGTACGAGACTGACCCACCTCACACGACTCAATGTGTCTCTCTAACTCGGACCTTTTCTCTCCAGCCTTCGGGACCCCCTCCGCCCAAGGACGTCCAGTACCCTCCTCCCCCCGTCTACGCTCCCCCGGCTGGACCGCCACCTGGGAGCGGGAAAGAGACGGTCTGAGATAAGCGACGAAAAAGAGAGAGAGAGAGAGAGAGAGAGAGAGAGAGAAGTATGGGCTCCCTTTGGGGATGGACTGTTGTGTGTGGATGGTACCTTACACTTTAGCCAATCTATGTTTACTCGGTGTACATACTTGTATGATTAGGTTTTTTTTTTCTTGCCCTCCGCTGCAGTATCTGCGGACTTGTAGCGTCGTTGTTCTCTCACCGTCATCATCATCATCATCCGCCAATAGTCCGCGACGACTTGTTTCCGTTTCAGAGTCGCTCTTTTGCCACTTCCTGGAACAGAATTCATCTCTCCAACTCGTCCTTAATTTTCTTTGTCGTCATCCGTCGGCAGCACTGGTCGTCAGGCTGATCAGGGTTGCAAGCCGTAATATTCGTAGGCGGATCTTTCGAACGCCTCCTTTCCCTGCATTTCCTCTGCTTTCCAGGCCTTCCAGCCGTCTCCTCCCACAACGCCTCTTCCATCTTTTTCCCCCGACACACCCGACCTGAGGGACGCTCCTCCCCAAAGTCGCTCCTTTCCACCGCTGCCCGCAGCGAGCGCAATCCTCCCCCCACCCCTACCGCCTCTCCTTTTCTTTTTAAAACCCTCTCCCGTCACAACGTTTCCATGCCCAGCCTCTTCTCACGGGCTCGGACCACGTCCGCCACCAAGCGCGACACCAACGTCGGCCTCGGCGGCCTCGACGAATTCGGCCGGGTGTCCGCCAGCAGCAGGACCGTCGGCCCGTCCTCTAAGCGCTCTGGCGCACGCACCGACGCACCGATACCCACCCGCGCCCGCACCACCAGCACGTTCAGGGGGGACTCCGCCGTCGGCGCCGACGGCGTGGCGGACTACCTCTCCTCCCTCCCCGACAACTCCTTCCTGCCCCTCAACCTCGACCCCCTCCGCCCAGACGACGCGGACGACCAGCAGCCGCCGGCCGCGAACGGCTCCCCCGCCCTCCCCCAGCTCTCGCTCTCCGCCGGGCCGAAGCAGCGCGCGCACGACTACGGCTACCTCTCCCATAAGCGGCACGTCGTCCTCGGCCTCGAGGAGGTCGACCGCCTCGTCTCCGTCCTCGCGGACGAGCTCGGCCAGCGCGGGCTCACCACCCCCTTCGTCTTCTCCGCGCTCGCCATGGACGTCTCCGCGCCCGCCACCCGCCGGCTCATCGACGCCTTTCTGAGCGCCTGCGCCGCCCGCGCTGGGTCTCGCGAGGCCGCCGCCGCCGAGCGGGTGTGGTGCGACGAGGCCCGTTTCGCGGGCCCGCACGAGCTCGGGATGACTCTCCGTTGGGGCCTCGCGCGCGTGGTGCGAGTGATGAGCGGGAATGAAGTCCGTGGCCTAGTCGACCACGAGTTCTACAGCGAATGGAGGGAGACAGAAGTCGGTCAGTTCCCCCCTCCGTTCTCATGATTGACAACCTTCCTAAATGAAGCTCCCCCCCCCCCACGTCTTCATACAACGCGCTGACCCCTTGTTCATCTGACAGCTCTCGGCTACCCACCCACCCATTTTCAATCTCTCCTCCCTCCACTGCATCCCCTCGTCAGCTCGATCCTCCTGAACCTCTTCGGCCTCCTCTCCCGCCTCGTCGCGCACTCCACCTCCTCAGGACACACCCCTCCCTCCCTCTCCCCGCTCTTCGGCCCCCTTCTCTTCGGCCTCGGCCCCGCCGCGCTCTCCTTCCGGCACACCTACGTGCACTACCTCCGCTCCGTGCACGCCGCCGAACACCTCCTGCTCGCCTTCGTCCGATGGCAAGACAGCCAGCCGCCGGGCGTGCCCACCCGGCTGAAGGACTGGATCCGCACCTACCCCGCACCTCTGCCGACGACGCACACCCGGAGCGACGCCCCGCAGCCGCGGCGCGGCGCGCGCACGGTCCGCGTGCTCTCCGTCCGCCGGAACGTGCGCTTCTACACCCCGGACCTCGTCAAGTCCGCCGCGTCGTGGGCGTCCCGCGGGCCGAACACGCTCTCGACCTCGAGGGACTGGGCGCGGATCGCCCCCGAGGGAAGGCCTCCGCGGTACTCGGACTCGTTCCGGAAGCGGCTCGACCTCCCGCCGGGGTTCCATCCGGACACGGGTGCGGGTAGCAGCGGCGGCGGCGGTGGTGGCGGGGCGAGGGTCATGTCGAGCGTGCCGTCGGCCTCGAGCAGCCTGAGCTCGAGCACGGCGAGCACGCTCGTAGATGAGAAGGACTTTTTGAAGGACGGGGACTTCAAGAGCTTGACGGACCTTCGGTGGGGGGAGTTTGAGTCGCTTGGGTTCGGAGGATTGGGCAATGCGGACGATAAGCTCAAGTTTGATCTGACGGAGAGCGCGCGTGCGGTACGTACTCTTGATTCTGTCATCCCGTCAGAAAGCACGGGTGATTCTCAATCAGCCCCACACAGTCTCGATCGGCGAAGCGCCAGACGATGTCCTGGGACGATTTTAGCAGCGCGGGCTTCTCACGGATGGACGACCCACTCAAGGCGACGCTTCAGTTCAGCCAGCCGATCACGACCACCATCTCTTCCTGGCCTTCGCAGCAGGAAGAGATCCGCCGCAAGCTAAAGAAAACTCACAAGGCGCTCCCGCCGTTTGGTTGGGATACCGACCCGGTCTTGGGCTCGGAGGAATTCGTAGAAGAGGCGTTCATTGATGTATTCTGTGATCTTGTCTGGGGAGGAGGGTGGATGGACTTGGAGAGGGGGGAGGAAATCGACAGAGAATGTAATTGGGCAATTGTGAGTGAATTATGCTATGTTCCTTTGGAGAGCAAGGTCCTAATGCCTGTTAGGTTGAGTTCAAGTCTGTCCCTATAACAATCAACAGGCAGACCGCTTCCCCTCCTCCTGCTGACCCTCGGACAGCGACATCCGTCATCCTTTTTGAAGAGTTCGTTCCTTCCGAGTATCGCACCGCCCTTCTCACAAACGGCACTTCCCGGCGCAAGCTCGGCTTCTTGTCCCTGGGCAACCGAAACAAATCCTGGAAGCAGGCCACCACCCTCAACGGCCGTCCTTACGTACCCGGCACGGTGCCGACGGTGCCGACGATGCGAGAGGTCGACTTTGAAGGCCTCCTCCGCGGCAATCAGTCCGTGACGCGCATCGTCTCTACCACGCCGCGGAACAGCGACTCGACGCCCATCTCATCGACATACGCCTCGCCCCCCATCTCGTCGACATATGCCTCGCCCCCTGCGATGCCCAAGATACCCTCACTCTCCGAGGGTGCCACGCCCCGCAACAGCCGCCCTACCCCTGCCCACGCTCGCGAGAGCGAGGCCTCGACCATCCTCGTCCCGCCGACCCTAAACGTCATCACCGCACCGGCGTCGCCCGCGTCGACGTCGTCTTCCAAGCGCGCCTCGCGCTTCCGCATCCCCGTGAGCCCACTTGCCACACCCGCGAGCCGGCGCGGACTGATCCCCGCCGAGGCGGAGACCGTCGACTTTGAGACGCGACTGACCATCGATGAGGGCAGCTCGCCCGGCGACAAGCGTCGCTCGCGAGACGACGCATGGGTCGACATCTTGGTCGCGAACCACGACCGGAGGATGGTCGGACAGGACACTGAGTTCCTCGGTCTCAAGAGGGGGCTCAAGGGCGGTCGCAGCGACCCCGAGCTCGCCAGTATGGAGGTGGCGGCTGCCCTCGCGGCGGTGCAGAACTACCCTCCGTCGGAGGACGAGGACGAGGCGGCGTCCTCGATGCGCGACAGCGCCGTGCACAGACCGACGGACGACGAAGATGAGGTCGTCATCCAGCCTGGACACCTGGATCCTGGGATGGACGAGAACATGTACCGCCGCAGCGGGTACACGTACACGTCCTCGTTCACGCGCGACACGGATCCTTCTCGTTCGCGTTCGGATCTGCACAGTGAGGGCGGTGAGGATGCCGACAACGACGAGGAGGAAGAGCCGCCGTCTCAGCTCGCGCTCCTGCGCAAACGCGTTGGGACCAGCTACTTTGACGCGCACCCCGACCGCCGGCCGGGAGGGGGTTATGAGGATCCTCGGGCGCGCCTCTCCACGAACGACGGCGAGAGTGATGAGTATCACAGCGGGGACGATCGCGGCCCGTACGGCGATCTTGAGACCGTCGTAAAGCCGGTGGTCAAGATCGAAGCTGCGTCGCCGACGACCCCGACGATGCCCATTCACAGCAGGGCGCCGGCGACCACCGGCGTGCCACTCGCTCGTGTGGCTTCTCCACAGGACGCTCCTCTCGCTCGTGCCGCCTCTCCTCAGGGTGTCGTCCCACTTGCCCGCACGATCTCTCCCCAAGCACCTCCTCTGACACGTCAGATCTCTCCTCGCGGCCCCCCACTTCCTGCGAGCCCTGCGCCGGTTCCACAGCAGGCAGCTCAGCCGGCACAACCGTCTGCAGAGCCTGAGCCGGTCAGCAAGACGGCGAGCCTCATCAACATGTTCCGCGAGAAAGAACGCGGGCGGTCGACCGCCGTGTCGGGGAACGGCCCGGCGCCTTCGCGACTCCCCCTGCGCGTCCCACAGCCGGGCGCCCCTGCTCCTTCAGACCAGAAACTCGCCACACCTCCTCTGGACACCATGGGCCGTTCGTCTCCGACTTCTTCATCTCCTGCAACGCCGGTGGCGCCGTCGCCCCGGGTGGCTGTGCCAGAGGAAGAGTTTGCCCCACCTCCCCGGGACTTCAACGACCGGCGTGCGGATCCGAGCCCGCAACGTTACGTGCACGGTGCGCCTCTGCACAACGTATTAGAGGAAGAGGAAGAGGAGGAAGAGTGAAGCGCCCCACCCATAAGTACAATAGTCTGCAAATGCCGCTCCTTTTCTTTTTCTCGGTTTCTTTTTTATAGGTCGTTTGCTGGCCAAATCGTTTGGACTAACAGATAGTTCTCTTCTATACATGCACATTACCCTCTTTTTGACTCGAATACCCTCGTCGTTATAACAGTACACTTTGTCACGTGTCGTCCTTCTTTAATTGTTCTTTCTTTCTCACCGAAACTCCCTTGATAAAACTATGAACATGTAACTTGACATTTAACGCTTGCTCCCAGATTGAAATGGGCTTCATACTAAAAATTCCTGCCGCAACTTCCGCTCGTCGAAAATCGTGAGGTTCCCGCCAGTGCCTCCTTGATTGTTGTGATCCAGACTCCAGCCGAGATGCCATGGCTCATAGGCAGAAATTTCTGTCACGTGGGCCCGATTGACACCAATTGCGGAACGGATAGAATCGCCTGTCCGAGTATCCTCTCCCTCTAATCCTACTTTTCTAAAAGGAAATGGCTACCTTCTTCCGCAAGTTTGCCACTTCGGCGTCGACCGCTTCGGCTGCCTCCAAGTCTGTGTACGTTGGCACCACACTTGCAGCGTTTGGATGGGGCGTCTCGCTGATGCCTTCACGCGACGCTCCGCCTACTACTACGACGGATTCTCCTCCGATTTCTCCATCCAGAAAAAACGTCTTCGTACGTGTTAGATGCGACGGCTTGACGACCCGTATGCTAACTTGTCTGGCACCACCTAGTTTGACGTCGCTATCAACAACAAGCCTGCTGGCCGGATCACCTTCAAGCTCTACGACGATGTGACCCCAAAGACGGCGAGAAACTTCCGGGAACTCGCGACTGGTCAGCATGGCTTCGGCTACAAGGGCAGCAGCTTCCACCGCATCATTCCCGACGTACGTGTGTTCTTTTCTCCTTAGATAAGATAACACTGCCGACATGCATGCTGTTACTTTGTAGTTCATGATTCAGGGTGGAGACTTTACAGCACACAACGGCACTGGTGGAAAGTCCATCTACGGTGAAAAGTTCCCGGGTGAGCCTTTTTGTCATACCATTAAACATCAATTAACACTAGCTTCAGACGAGAACTTCAAGCTCCGTCACACCCGCCCTGGCCTTTTGAGCATGGCTAACGCCGGCAGGAACACCAACGGCTCACAAGTTCGTGTCTGCGGCGACCACATCTCACACAGTATACTGACTTGATTCCATAGTTCTTCATCACTACAGTCGTCACCTCATGGCTTGACGGCAAGCACGTCGTTTTTGGCGAGGTTACAGATGGTATGGATGTTGTGAAGCAAATTGAGACGATCGGCAGCCCTTCCGGTCGCCCGAGTCAAAAGGTCACCATCAGTGCCTGTGGTGAGGTCGACTAAAATCTCCAGCTTTCAAAAAGCTTGTCGAGAGTGGCGTAGCTGCCATCTTTCAAGCATTGTTGATTACGAACAATTGTAATGAATATTTGCAAGCTGAGCTCCGGTTAAGACCACACTTCCCAAGTAAACATGTTCACAACAAAAAATGATTTGTAACGCTCCTGTTCTATCCACCTATCGCTGGCCAACGCTGAATTCAAAAGTCCGTCAGATGGTTACTCTGCGAAACTACGTCACCTTACAGTTCATTACGACGGAGGACTTGATAGTCTATTTCTAACTCATGGCTCGACTTTCTTTCGGCTATGCCCAACTTAGAGACTTTGGACCTGAGCTACCCTGTCACTGGTGAAACTTCTGAATTTGAGGAGCGCGTGGTACCTTTGTCTTCGTTAAGGCAATTGATTTTCCGAGAACTGGATATCTATGGACCTCCGTTCCTGCGGCGTTTGGACATACTTACCTGTCAAAGCTATGATAGGTGTAACCTTTCACTTTTTCCTTGTAGATATGTTTGAAGAGGATTTCGAACTAATTCTCCCCTGTGGTTGAGCATTTAGTCGAGTCTCACAACGCTTCGACCCCTTTGCAAGCCTTAGCATTACACCTTCCGGCCCACTCCAATTTAAGCAGCACATATGTGGGCTTCTCTTTCCCCTCTCTTTGTGACCCTTTGTGGCTTTCGAAACCGACAATTTCGTTCAAGATTGATTATGAAAAAGTCAGTCACAAAGATGTTGAATCCATACTCAAAAAGACGGTCACCAACCTAAAATCCGCCATGTCTATACGTCATTTAACCTCGTTGGAAATGGACTGTCCGACATCGTGGTTCGCAATTCAAGCTTTGCACGAGCTCAATTGGGTAGAAGCACTCATTTTTTGGCGTGTTGGGTCCATGGTACTTCAAACAGCTGCTAGAATTTCATGATGATGACCGTATCAATGCACTTTGGAACGTCCATACAATTATCTTTCACGACGTGCCACTCCACTGGATTGAACGTCACAATCTGTTGTAGGTTTTTTTTTTTGAAAGAATTAGGATCCGCACGGTGGAGATTGAAATGTTGACAGGGGTATCCAAAGAAGACATTGATACAACACGCAAGAAGGTGGTCGGATGTTGTGATATAGGATGGCGATGTTAATGCAATGGACACTTGCCCTGCCACTCGTTAAATCGACTAAAAGAATAGTACCACTAGTTTTGATTAAAGCAATGGCGTCTGTTTTCCTAAAGACTGACCAATCCATATATGTGGTGGAAAAGACATTAGACCTAGTGTATGACAGAGTGCAATTTCGATAATAAGAAAGGCCCCCAATATAAGACATATATATGCGACAGCATACAATAGTGTCAAGGACGTATGCACATAAGAGACCTACTGGACTGGTGTATATAAGAGCATATGCGAGGTACAGATCTACCACTTCAAGCGACGAAGAAAGTGGTGTCGTGTGGTAGTACTGGCCTGTCAGGCAGATCAAGAGTGAAATAAGCCATGATATGACAAAGACAAAGCGCGCACAATCAGAGCCTGGTAATCAATCTGAATGGGAGTCCCGTCCTCCACAAACCGTGTAAACATCGCACTTCGTATCCCTCCACCTGCCACTGCTCTGCGCGCCTTTCGCCGTAACTTTCCCCTTCCACTACGCAGCGTACACACCCGCATCGTCCAGGCCATATACTATAGGCCATGGCTTTCGTGGTGACTACTACATTTGTTTTGTACCTTCTGAATTCCCTTCTAGCAAAAATCCCATACAGGATCACAACTATCATCTTTCCGAATGCAATCTCTACGAGAACATAGACATTTCCTTCGTGAAATATCCCGCAGTATCGATACACCATTTATTCTCAGTACCAACGCTGGTTTAAGCGCACTCGTAGGGTTTACCAGTGCGTCGGATGCATCTGCCAAACAAACCCCATTGGTGCCTCCTGCAAGCTTTCGAAACAATATTGATAGATACAACATCAGACAGAGGTAATTTTGCTGTGCTTATAGATTCTTAAAGTGCACTCTGCCTTCGAGCAGATGGACATCTGACTATAGCAAACACTCCTCTGTTAGTGTAATCTGACTCCTTCCTACTAATGTATTCTGTATTTCCCCCGCTTTTTGGCGTATGCACGTGCAGCGGGTCACCAGCCTGTCAGTTAACGCTGAAAGCAAACCGAACCATACTGTAAACATTGTGATATTAACAGAGACAATTCTCACCGCTTCTTCCACTTTTCGTTTACGTTACACATGAGGAAACTGACGGAAGGAATTGCTAGCTTTACCTCTTTTTCGGTGCAAAGAATCGCGTTCTGAGCCGTGCATGGCGTGTTGTGGCGTAAAGGTACGGGCCACACGAGGCGAGCTGGTGACTGTTCGACCGCACTACGTTTGCCACGGACTGAATGGAGTTGAAACAGCGTCGTGTTGTGGGCGTAGGACGCGTCCAGAAGCAAGAGCGAAGGTCCGCTGTGGGAGTGCCCTCGAATGAGTTGAATCGGTAGACCTTTCTCTCTCTGTCGGTCACGCTCCCCCTCTACACGCGGTGGGACCTGCCTAATGCCGTCGGCAGCGGACAATTCTGAACGTTCGTTCGTCAAAAGCATCAAGGATGGCGCTTGCGGCGGCGTCCTGATGTTGGTTATAACCGACCCGGATCATGCGAATACATTTGCAGCTAAATGAAGTGCGATGGAAAAAAACCAGGCCCAGCCGGTTGATGGATGAAACGATGAAGGGGTTGAAAAACGGAGACACGTGCGCCGGTGAAAGGCCAGTTTTCGTCAGTCTGTGGGTCCGACGGGGTGGCCGGTCATGCGCGGTAATATGCATTGCGTTCTCCTGGATGATCTGCTGACGCCCGATCACGTTGGTTTCTCGCCACATCGCGTTCAGACATGGCCAAGAACTAGTTTCTGTATAAAACTTTAGGGCCCAATAGTTTGGGGGTGTCTCCTCTCCTTCCACCTCTCCTCTCTCTCTCTCTCTCTCTGTCTCTCTCTCTTCCTCTCTCCGCCGCCGTGCTCGAGCAAGCGGGCTCAAATTTTTCACAGCCTACACATCCACGGATCTTCGAACGCACGTTCGAGAACGCAAAAAGATGATGTCGATTCTTCGCCAGCGCGAGCCGTCTCTCCCACGAGAACGCCAGACCTTCGCCGACAGGCTGAGCACGAAGCTGCAGCGCGCGTTGAGCATCGACTCGCAGGACTACGACCATTTGGGTGAGTGACGAACTCTCCCGTCCGGAACATGGTCAAGTGTGTGGGTGGCGTCTGTTGGCTCGGCGATGGAGCCACCGGCCTAACAGATGTGGGGAAGGGGGGTCTGAGGTTATTTCATCGGATTCCCTTCGGCCCCTTCGGCACTTGGACCAGCCCGGGTGCCTTGCTCCGCCTCTCGCACCGGCCGAACCGGTTAGCAGCAGCCAGCCCCTCTCGACAGATGACATGGGCTATGAGAGCGGATTGCGTGCCCCTGTCATTTTTGCCCTCATAAGTTTGCGATGCTTGGCAACCCACTAGCCGCCACCTTTTGTTGCTTTCCGCCCTTTCCTACTTGAACCAGTCCTCCTCTACGAAGCAACGTTCTCACAATGGAGTACGCAGATTCCACAGTCGCCTCTGTCCAGCATCAGGAGCGATCTCGCTCGCGCGGTCGTGAATTGGTGCGCCCGTGTTCGACAATACTATTGACAAAACAAAAAAGCTGACCCGCTTCACTTTTTTTTTTCTTCGCTGATAGAAATCTTCTGGGCGAGGGGGAGCAGGCAACATCCGCCCATCTAACCAAGTCGACGAAGGCAGCTACATTACCAGCGTTCGCGTTGGAGGACGTGAAGCAGTCTCGCCATCTCCTGCAGTGAGTCTCTATCTTATCTCGTTCGTCAGTGGCTGCACCCAGATGCCCTAATCCCTACTCCATCCGCTGTCTCTCGAATATCAATTTACTGACGTTTCGCCACAAACAGAATATACGATCTACTGGCCGAGGCGGCGCAGGCAATTTCCGCTCGCCCTCGCGCGAGGCAGCGCCACGCGACCCCACGGAGGACGAGATGATCCTGCGCTCGATCGATGCGAGCCAGAACGGCATCGTACGTGTCCTTTACCTCTCGATCCGTCCCTGATTCACCCGTATTCACGTCCATCTTTTAGCACTCATCTGGCCGTGGTGGCGCCGGCAACATTCGTGGCAAGGCCTCTCCCTCACCTGCCCGCGCATCGGAGGCTTCACGCAGTCGCTCACGCGCCCGCGGTCTCCACTCCACCGGCAGAGGCGGCGCAGGGAACCTGATGCCGGGCGAGGCGCCATACACGAACGAGGCCGCCATCGAAGAGGAAGAGGCGGAGAGGCGTGCCGAGCTGGAGGACGAGCGCGAGCGCGCAGAGGCCGCGCGTGGACGTGCAGGCCTCCACTCGACGGGCAGAGGCGGCGCGGCGAATCTGACGAGCCTGCCCGCGCCGAGCAACGAGCAGCCGGTGCTGCACCACACCCACGGCGCGGCGGAGAGCACGGGCAGAGGCGGCGCGGGCAACATCCTCACCTCCTTCTCGCGCGGACGTGCGAAAGAGGTCGCGGCAGAAGACGGGCGCGTGGCGGACGGGAGCCGGAGCCGCGAGCGCGAGTCGAGCACGGACGGATTCTGGAGCCGTATCAAGCATCCGCTCAGCCCGCGCGGAGGGAGGGGCGAGCCTAATGGGTCGATCCCTGAGTAAGGACGACGTTTTCTTGGGAGCCGAAACTTGCACTAGTACGCAGGAATAATGTGTACGAGGTATCTATTTTTTGTACGCTGAATGGTTGTGATGCTGATTTAAGTACAACACAAATGTAATAGCTTTAAGGCGCTTAAATGCAAAATCGAAAGTTGAAATCGAAACAGGCGGATTGTATATTAGCACTTATACTGACCATGTTTTTTATCAAGGCCATCTCAGTGGGTTAGCATAACGCTAGAATACGAACCATGAAAATACGGGTTTCGTCATACTTACATCGTACAGCGTGAATAGTTTTGGGGAGAACGAAATAAAGTTCAAGTGGCTGTGCTAAGTTATTTGTTCTTTCCAACTTTGACCTATCTCCACTCGTCATTGAAAGTTCTTCGATTCGCGCGATCCGCAGAGTTTGTTGGCGAGCCCTTCGGTTGCCCATGAGCGAAGCTGTTGGGGTGAGAGGCAACGGGACAAAGAAGGAGGATACACAAGGGACGTCGGCCTACGCACTTGCGTGTGACTCGATGGAATGGCTGGACGTACGTCAGTCCACCACGGGGTTCTGGTTTGGAGGAAGCTCAACGGCGTGATGGCAGGGGTGGACCCCGCAGACGAAGGCGGCCGCATCCGGATGAAAGCGTGCATGACGGAGCTTGACACTCCCTTCATAGTCCCACGGCCTCGCGGATATCAGCAGGTTTGTGTCCTCACCCGGGAATGAGGGGCTGTGTGAAGGGACCGGTACTTGTGTAGAGGGAGAGGAGTTGTAGCTGGGACCAAGTAGTGCAGAAGGTCAGAGCCCATTCAGATTGGACAATCCCGCTAAGAAAAAAAAAAAAGAAGTGGCGTGGCAGTAGTGCGTCCCATCTTGTGTGCTCGAAGAGTTACAGGGGCGGTTGCTGATAACACCCACGTTGTGTCCGCGTTGCGTGTTTCCCTGTTCAGTGTGCTCAGTGATCGCAATAACAACGCTTTTCGGGCGCAGGACTCTTGTGACGCTGCACACAAGGCTCGAATGGCTCGAACGGGACGAGCGAATCTTGTCGTTAGAGTTTGAGGCCGAGGCCACCATCAGACACCGCGCGACGAAAAGCCGAAGATTCGACCACGGCGCGGGCGGAATCTGGGTGGGTGCTGCCGGGACGGGGCGGGTGTCGCGCTTGTTCCATGTCGGTCGGTCGATGGAAGAGTGAAAGAAGAAAGAAAGAAAAAGGTTGCGGTAAAAGAAAAGATGCATGGGAATCAGTGTCTCGTCTTGAGCGTCCTGCGGCGTTCGGCCGTTTTTCTGTCTTACTTTGCTACATATCCAAAAAAAAAGAGGCAAAAAAGAAAAGAAAAATTTGGAAAGCGTTGAAACTCCATGTAAAGGAGAATAATATGAGGGAAATGCCCTATCTTTGCACTACGCTATCGTCAGGGTTTGTCCGTGAAGGTGTTGGAGAGAGGACACAGGGGCTGTGGAAAGTGGTTGTTCAAAATGGCGTACAAACAAAGACAAATAATCTATCCATCCTTTCCCACCTGTTCGCCCCCGCTCCCCTCCTCGTCACCGTCGCCAACCCAATCCCCTTCCCCCCCCCTCTCTCACAATCTTCTTCCGCCCGCTTTTCCCGCCCCCCGCCGTCGTCACCTGCATCACAGCGAACGTCACAGCTAACGTCTTTGGCGTTTAAGAGCTTCCTCAGCAGCCGACTTTGTGTCGGACGATGCCAGTGCCTGGACCGTTCACCTTCAACAACCAAATCATGTTGCCCGCTCTCTACCTCTATCCCCTCAATGACTCCTTCATCCCAAAACACATCTCCCTCGCCAGCGGCCAACGCGTGAAGATCGGTCGCCAGACTAACGCAAAGACCCAGCCCGGCGAGCGCAACGGCTACTTTGACTCCAAGGTTCTCTCCCGCCAACATGCCGAAGTGTGGGAAGAGGCCGGCAAGGTGTGTCTCCACCCATACTTTTTTTCCCTCTCATCCTATGCTTACCGCCCTTCTCTTTCTTTTTATTCTCGCTTTCGCTCTCTTTCCTGCTCTCTCCACACATAGATTTTTATCAAGGACGTGAAAAGTTCGAACGGAACGTTCATCAACGGCGAGCGTCTCAGCCCTGAAGGGCTCGAGTCAGATCCTTTCGAGCTCAAGACCGATGACATTGTCGTGAGTAATGTTTTCCACAACCTCTCCTTCGTTTATCATGTTCCGTCCGCCTGCACTGCTATTCGGGCATTTTTCTCATCCACCGATCTTACGTTTATGTCATTGTGCCTGACGCATATACGCAACTCTCTTTTACAGGAATTCGGTATCGACATCGTTGGAGAAGACAACAAGACAATCGTGCATCACAAAGTGGCCGCGCGCGTCGTGTGCGTCATGACTGACGCTGACGCTGCCGCCGCCGCCCGCGCCGAGGCTGCTCATCAATCGATGGGCGCCGTCAACGGGCTCTCAAACCAGGGCGCGGGGCCATCGGGCGCAGGCAATTTCAACTTCGCTGGCAACATGGCTGGTCCTGGTACCCAGCGTCGCCCACCAATTCAACAGCCTCAAGGCCTGGGTGGTATGGGCGGCATGGGCGGTATGCGCCAGCCAGGCAAGAGCGGTCTCACGTTCGATCACATCATTAGCCGCCTCCAGGGTGAGGTACAAAAAAGCCGCGAGACCGGGGCAGAGCTGCATAACCTGACCAGTGCGATGGGTGATATCCAAGATACCTTGGGCGGTGCCTTGGTGCGTCGTGTGCCGGAGTGGTGATGCATCTTCTGACCTCACTTCTTTCTATTCGCATTATTTTCCTTTCCCTTCACGCAGCTTCCCAATCTTCCGCCGTTCCCTCAAACCCTCCCGCCTGTGCGTCCGGCACATGCACAGGAGGGCTCTTCAGATTCTGGCTCGAATGGCTCCGTCATTTCCGCTCAAGCTCTTAATGAGCTCCAGGAGCAACTTCGTGAGACTCAGTCTTCGCTTGCCGGGCACGTCGACAAAATCCGCGCACTCGAGACCGTGATGGCCGAACACGATGCCATCAAACGCGAAGTCTCGTCTTTACGTGAGTCCCTCGAAGAGCGCCGCCGTGCCGGAGGCACTACCAGCCCTATCCAACGCGAACTCGAGCGCCAACAACGAGAGCATGAGGAGCGTGAGCGGTCAAGATCGAGCGAGTTCGATCATGAGGACGACAACGATGACGCGCGCAGTGTTGCCACTCTCGTGCCACACGAGCTTGAACGTGTAGAAGAGGAAGACGAGCTGTCCGCTGCTGCGCAAGAGCACGCCGACTCTCATCGCCGGCCAGAATTTGGCCGTCCTCGCACACCAGAACCTAATGGACTTGGTATGGACGACGACGATAACCGCGGAACATTGTTTACCAACATCCCTCTCGATCGTCCAGCGTCACCTTCCGGTCTCCCTGAAGAGATCAACAAGCGCCTCGCTGCGCTCACAGACCAACTTGAGACTGCCCTTGCACTCTCCCGCACATTGCAGGAGCAGCATGCGGTCGCACAAGATACCATCTCTGCGCTGCAGCACAAGGTCGCCAGTCTTGAGGGCCGGGTTGAGGCTACCGCAACCCAAGTCAACGAGCAAGCAGATACCGTGCAGACTCTCAAGATCGCCGTCGAGGCACCCACCTTCCGTGCGACTGAGGACGAAGAACGAGAAAGCCTGACGGAGGTCGTCAACCAATGGAAGAAGACCGTCGAGGGTCAATGGTCGAGTGTGCAAGAGGAGTGGGTGTCCGAGCGTGAGCGCCTCCGTAAGGCGACGGAGGAGTGGGAGCGTCGCCAGCGCGAGATCGAAACTACGGTTGAGGTTGCGGTTACCCGCGTCGATGAGGGTGTTGGCCGTATGGAGACCCTCGCTCGAGAGCATCTCACGCGCCAGTTTACAAATGGAGAGATCAAGCGTGAGCACGGGCTGGTGACCCCACCCAGTCCCAGGAGCCTCTCTGCAGACTCGGCCCGTAGCCGTCCCCGCAGGAGACATCACCGACGGGCCTCACGCTCCTCCTCGCCAGGTGCGGCGTCGACTGATGATGCGTCGTCCCTGCCCGCGCTCGACCCGTCACACGAGACGAGCAGTTCGTCCTCCGACGGCGCTGCGTCCGTACCTGCCTCCCTCGCGACGTCGTTTACGGACTCTCCTCGCCGGAAGCGAGCCCACTGGCCATTCGCCCGTGGTGTCGGCGTTGTCCACGACGAGGACGAGGATGAGAACCCGCCCCGCGTGAAGGTAGAAGGCAAGACGCAGTATCCGCTCACGCCACAGGCGTCGTTTGATGATGGGGCGCTGGCCAAGGCTTCTTCGACTGGCTCTGTGGCAACTGGGGTGAAGAGCCCCGGAATGCAGGCCCAGCCTCCTGATCAGGTCAGTGTTGCCTCTTTTAGGTGTTCAGCTTTTGCTAATGTGGCTCCGCAGCACCTTGCGCAGTACTCTTCTGTCGTTGGCATGATCGTGTTAAGTGTGGCAGCCGCGGCGGTGTTGTACCGCGTCAAACCTGAATTATCAGGGTAAAGTACAACTGTGCTTTGAGCACGCTATTCCATGCCTTCTCTTCTGTCTTCTTTTTTTTTGCGCATACACACCTGTGGATATGATGCTACGTCTATGGCCTATCCCCGTCGTCTTTTTCTTTCTTTCTTTCATTGTTTCAATACGCTGCATTGACTACATGTTCCTTTCCGGATTGATGACTCGCATTCGCGTTTGTTTGCATGTCTCTGGAGGCCACTTTTTATTTCTCCTTCCAAACTGACGACGGACAAATTCGCCAGGCACCCCATAACCAACTTGCCTCATCCCATTAGCTCCCATATTATTTATTTCCTTGTTCTCTATCTCGCTTGTCTCTGCCCTCCTGTAACGACACACTTTACGACACAATCTCAACATAATCCTGCTTCTCTCTTTTTTGGACCGAGTCATTTGTTTGTGGATATTACATACGTAGATCGAATAACGTGCTTATGCATAAAAAAATCAAGAAAGGATTCGTCAGTAGTGTCTTCGGATATTCGGAACGGACTGCACATAAAAGGCAAAAGTGAATGGACACATCCGGAATTGAACCGGACACCTCTCCCAATCCTGCTCGATTTTATCAACCGATCATGCTAAGGGAGCGTGATAACCAACTACACCATGTGCCCTTGAATGGTGTTTTCTGTGATATTATATATAGGCGCTATGCAGCCAGTCCACGTGACCAACCAACCCGATTCAGCTGTCAAGTACGGCTCCAAGCTTGGACACTTGAAGCCGTCGTCATCGTTCACAATGACGAACCATGACCCCCAAGCCCGTAGAAAAGCAGCTCTTCCCATTTTCACGATCAGTGCGACTTACACAAACTGGCTAGCTTATTAATTCTAGAAAGGCCTTTCCTGTCAATTAAACGGCCAATATTTGCTGCTATGGTTTCTTCAACACGCAAGAGAACTCGACGAGCACGGTCATCATCTGTGTCATCCAATGAGATCAATGTGAATGGGTCCGGTAGCTCAAATATAGATGTAGAATGGCCGGCTTCTACAATGGCAATGGCGGCCGCTCGGTCGTTTATGCGCGAATGGTGGGTGGATGAAACACGTTTCGTGCATTGTACTTTGAACCTCACGGGTATATGGGCAGTGCCACCACCTCAACACGGACGCTCATTTGCCCGGACAAAGACGCCGACGGCCTGTCGGCAGGTGTGATACTCCACCGGACGCTGGTCGCGCTCGGCCATGCACCAGAGTCCATAATTGTGCACTTGCTCGCAAAGGGAAGTAACCCCCACGACTCGCGCGAGAGAGCGCGCATGCGCGAATATGGGGTGCGTTATGCCCTCTTTTGTGATCATGGCAGCCGAGCGGGCCCTGCGCTGGTACCTCCGGAGGATCATGAAGATGGATCTGAAGGCAAACAAGTGAAGACCCTCGTGCTTGACCACCATCTTTCCACTCAATTTCCAGACGGCGCACTTGCGTTGTCTGCAAACTCGCATCCACCCATCGCAACGTCCAGTGCTCTGGCGTATGAATTATGCGTGCCCTTGCATTCATCAATTCGAGGAGCATGCGATTACCTCTGTGCGATGGGCACACATGGCGATCTTGGAACGTCGTTCAAATGGGAGACGCCATGGCCAGATATGAAAGAGTGCTTCAAAAAGCACACTAAGAAGGCGGTGAATGAGGCTGTGAGTCTCGTGAATGCGCGTGAGTGGACACCAGCAGGAACGCCAAGTTGACACTGGCAGCTGATTTGTAATGCCCTCTAGCGCGGCGGACTGCCAATTTCAATGTTTTCTCAGCATGGAATGTGTGCATCTTTCTTTTTCTCTTGCTTTGACATCATCCGCATCATTCTCACATTACTTACCGGATCGCCTCTTATGCCAATAGGCGTTACTTGGATCTTCATCTCCTTCCTCACTGTTAAACAATAAGGAGTTATTGCACGCAAGACAAGAAGCCAATGCTGAAGTGGCGCGATGCAGTCGTACGCCTCCGTCATTCACACCGGACGGGCGAATCGCACTGATCCGCATCTCGAGCGGAGCTCAAGTGCATCCTGTGCGTTCCCACGTCCATTTCCGCAGTAACCAAATCTGTCGGCTGATTGAGGGCCTGTGATTATTTATCTAGGTTATTGCGACACGATGGGCCAGTACCCTCAAGGGCAGTAAGGCGTTTGAGCTGGTCATGGTCGCGAACAATGGCTACCTGCCAGGTAAAACGAATTTCGCTGTTCGTGTGGCGCGCTCAGCGCTCCAAGCTCGCAAGGCAGCTGCTTCAGGAGGCCCCCAAACTTCCATCGCGCCCGCTTTCAAGAAGTTCAAGCGTGAAGGCGATACCCCTCACTCAGCGCCGAAGAACGAGAACGAGGATAAAGTGGAGGCGACAGGCGACGAAAACTATGGGATCTCAATTCCCGTAATACTCGCGGAATACGCCGCACGTGTTCCTGGTCTGCGTGAAGAAATGGGCGAGGATTTTGCTCGCGGGCATGCGCATGCCAGTGGTGGGATTGTCGGGAGTGAAGCATTTGAGAAGCTATGGAATGCTATGTGTGACAGTGAGCCAAGCGAAGGGAGCAGCAAAAGAAAGCAGGCGAAAAAGGACGAAAAGGGACAAAGTACATTAGAAATGTGGGTAAAAAAAGCTTGAGCTTTGATCGATGGCCGCTTTCTGCTGTAATTGTTGCTAGATGTACATATGGATTACTTGGATGATGATACAAATCTCACATCAGCTCCTGAACGTTGCTCACGACAATTCGTCAAATGTTATTTAGAGCTATTATACCTGTGACCCTGTGAATAGACAATGACTGTCCGAATTTAACCAGGATCACAAAGGTTTTGTAAGGCGTGGCTGTACATTTGTTCTTAATTTGTTCCTATTCCGTATGACTTAACACACGAGTGCATGAGATGAAACATGAATGTATGAATTCTCTTGGGTACACGTTTACATCTTTACAACAACAATTCTCGCCTAACCGGTCCGAAAGTCCTTAGCAGCAGTCATTGTTCGCCTCATATCCCAGCTTGTACTACGGTGAGCATGTGTGTGATATTATTTGCGGAACTTGTTACAGGCTCAACATTCAATGCATGTTTACTTCTTTGATTATTTCAAGTTGTTGTGCAACCATCGCCATAGCCCCAACGCCCCAACTAGCGACTCATGTATGCAATGTATTGACACATTTTGATCTGGGTAATAACATCGTGGCAAAAAGGCGGCCTGTCGAACGAAGAGGTACATAAAAAAACCTAGGCGTCGGAAATGAACGGCGTCGGCTGTCGAGCGTCGGACTCGGAAAGCCGAGAGAGGACAGGGGCGTAATTTAGTTACCTCCTCACTACGAGGGGCTTCTATTCAACATTGGTCGAAAAAAAAGAATCAGCTATTTGCATTGGGTGTCTCGCTGTGTGAGCAAAGAAAGGCAACGGACTGGCTTCATTTCCGGCGTGGGCGTGGAAAGTTTCCCATCGGAGAAGTTCAGTTACCGTCTGTGGCGATTGAGTGGCGAGCAAGAGAGAAAAACAAGACAAAACAATCCTTTGTGTGTAGGCAGACACTGGGTAGGTGATGGATGGAGCCCAAGTTCTCGTGGGGGGGGGGTGATGTACTTGGTTCGTGTTTAAAAACGGCTGAGCGCCGATACCAAGGGCATGGTCTGCCTGCATGCACTCGCTCTACAAGGTGAAGCCCGCTTACTATCTGCGATATAAACGTGTGTGTTTGTGAAATACAGTGGCGTAGCCCACGAGTCTGAGTGCTGAGCGCAGGTTTAACCTCCGTAAGCTGAGAGGCCTTGGAACGAAATTCGCAACTGCCTCTTTTACAATCTGCCTAAACCTCATGCCTGATTTGAAACAGGATTCACATACACGAGGGCTATTCACTGCTTGAATGCATACTAACATAGCAGATATGAAGGTAACTATGCGAACAGTTTGATAATCTCTTCGTTGATCGCTAAAGATAAGCCACCTTCGTCGCCGCGAGGAGAGATTGGTTGCAACCATACGTGTAAGCCGTCAAGCTTGTATTGTAAGTGATGTCGGTGGCCAACCTGGCGCACTCGTCGAGAAGCCACACGAGGCGAAAAGGCAAGGCAGCAATTTTCGCGAAGCCGGTTAACGCAAGTCTTCAATGAGATAAGACGACGCGGTGACAAACCTGGCCTTTGTAGTTAACCGGAGATAGCAAGTAGCGAATTTGACGTCACGAGCAGATCAAAGAGTTTCATTCTTCCAGTAGCACGCGTAAAGACTAAGAGGGTGCAGGGCAAAGGTACGTGACAAGCCAAATGCCCCAACAAGTATAAGGTTGCTTTTGACGGCTATCAAGGGACGTATGCTATGGAACTGGTCGGTGTTCTGAGCTGTACTGGCCGATGGAGAGCACAAACCGTCATCGAGCCCGTCATTCAACCCCTGCTCGCGCTCAACCTTTGTTTGTCCCTTCATTTTTCTCTGAGAGTCATGACGCGGTGAGAATCTAGAGTATGCCGTAAAGGTGATAGAGTTTGTGTTACAGGTTGTTAGTTTCAGCGCCGGTGTTGGGCTTCCCGAGTGATCTAGAAACCTGCGCCCAGAGCGTCCACGAATCGGCAGCGAGAGGGTGCAATCGAGCCACGAGACTACGAACCTGGCGGAGTCTGGCCTGATTGTCGCGTACATTTTACGTCAACACCCGGATCGGGAAGGCAGGATTTGTGGCGTTCTGGAAGAAGGGGGGCGAGTGCCATCTGCTTGCTCACTGCAGCCGGATCGAGAAGGGGGCACAAAGGTTTGCCATGATACATTGATAGACACGTACAGCATGCTGACTGCGGTGGTGTCGACTTTGCAGGTGAAAAGACCCCACATTTCTAAGCGATATATACATAGAGGGCAGGTTTGACTCCCAACAGCATTGTTACCCATCGAGTTTCTCGCTGAAAGTGAGCAGGAGAGTTTTGTTGCTGAATATAGATTTTACGTTTATTCTTTAGAGGCGTTGCAATAAACAAGCCAAATATAGAACCCAGTGAGGGTTATCGCAAATCGGTCGGAGCCTGCGAGTGAGACACATGACAGTAAATTCAAGATTATCAGGATGATATGTGGAGCGGTAGGATATCCAAGTGGTGGGACATCTCAAGAAGAGAGTCGAACGAACGTGCTCTGAATAGTCAAGCAAAGTTAAATTCTCCGAGAAGATCAGGGACCATGCGTTCGAGATCTTGACAAGTTATATGAAGGGTCGTTCGTTGATGGAAAGCCACCTTCCAACAGATGAACCTTGGGTGAACGGTTGTGGGCGGCCCATTCAAGTCCAAGGCTTTTTGTGGCGGCAATTTGAGGCGTCGGGCAGCTTGGTACTACTGATCGAGATTTTCCCAAATGTTGCAAGCGGCCCTCCATGCAGAAATCGGATCTCTCGATGAAGCGATGCCCTCCGGATTCGGTCTTCATCCAGTTGACCCGGGTGGTCGAGTTTCGCGGGCAAAGGTACGAGTCGAAAAGATCAAAATCATACGATTTTGCCAGTGAACGAGCGACTGTGGGTCAAGGGAAATACATAATCAGAAGCAGAAGGAGGAGGCAATGCGCCAGGTAACAGTTCGCAGTCGAGAAAGATCGACAGATCCTGAGAGAACGGCGGCCCGTCCGTGTCTCCTCTTGACAGACCAGACTAAGCGGGCCCACCCAGTCGCCGGCATGGTGAATATGTGACATATCGGTCGCTGCGTCTCTATGTAGCACTCGTACACGCTCGACCACTTCCCGAACACAGTTCTTGGGGGATCCATGAGTGCAGTACGCTTGGGCCTGGGCTGGGATTTGCAGCGGCGTTTCAGATGACCAGCTTTCTCAAGGCCCTCTCTCGGAATCTTTGACAGAGGAAAGTAACGGCAGAGAGCCGAGAGAGGTCGTCTGAACCCGGATCTCGCGCAGTGAATAGTAAATTTTCACAAATGAAGCTTTGGATCAAATAAAAAGCAAGAAGCTGTCGTTGTACGTATTAACGGCCAATGGTCCCGCGGCAGGCATTTTCATGATCGTCGTTATTGGCGTCGCTGGGTAGGCACGGCTTCGATGAGAGCGAGAAATGAAGTACTCCGTACAGGAGCCAAAAGCCGACTCGTGGGCGTGAAAATTGAGCGTCCGGAGGAGATGAGTCGTAGTAAGCAGTGGGCAAATCGAAAAGTTCCGAGTTGGATTGAAGTTCTGAGTTCAGTCGAGGCCCCGAACTTGGAAGGCGGCCTTGTGTCGGGGTCCCCTGCGCCTCCGTCGGTCCTCGTGACCGGTTACGCGCGCTCAGCCGGGCACCCTCCTTTTCCTCTCTCTCTCTCTCTCTCTCCACTTTGTCGTCAATACTAACGGCAGCTTATTTGTTGACTTTCTAGATCTTGACTCGCTCTTACGTGTCAACGAACTTATTGTGTTCAGTGACTCGGCTTTTCAATCGAATTCTCGACCGTAGAAGCCGGCTTTTGCCATGATGGGCTGCCTCGCGCCGACCACGTTGCCTGTTATCTGACCAGGCCTTTGCGCGGCCTACCACACAGGTACCGGGAGATGAAGAGCCTACAGAGAACCCTAGGGAACCGCCGACATCAGCTGTTCACCGAACTTTGCCATGTGTCCCCGCCCCAGCCCTCGGGAACTTTCTCTCTCCCACTGAGTCTGCATCGCTTTTGCACAACAACGATCTCCTTCCGCTGCCAGGGCCCCCAATCATCTTTGCCACCCTTTTCGCTTCTAGATTTCTGGCGCTAATTAACCTACTTGCCATTACAAGAAACATGACGGAGTACGACAACTCACCCGAGGCCATCGAAGAGTATATGTCGGGCTACAGGAGGACGGCGAACTGGGTCTCCCGCCAGTCCGACTTTCCCAACTTTTCCCCCTCCATCGCCCCCTCCGTCATCGAAGACCTCTCGGACGGCATATCCCTGTCCGACTCTGACCGATACTCCTCCAAGTCGCTGCCTCCTCGTATGCTCTTGCACTACGACGACGGCCGGCCAGACGTCCCCCTGAACGACTACGTCGCGCCACCGCGTCAGGCTTCCGCTAGTCGTCGTCCACAACACCCTCCTCACCCGCACCCTCCAGCTGCTGCCATGGCCCACCCCACAGCCCACGAGCCGGAAGAGATCCGCGTCCTCCCCTCAAAGTCGAGCGGCTCGTCCAACTCTATCATCCCTCCCCGCGGGGCCCGTCGCCGTCGCGCGAACTCCGCGTCGAACACGTCCGGCCTCCCCGGCGCGCAGGCCCTCGTGGGCGAGCACGTACCCCCATACCCACAACAAATCGCCGTCTACGCTCCTGCGTCCCGTCAGGCATCCCCCCTCACGCACGCCGAGTCCTACCCTCCCTCTCGTCTCAGCGGGGCACCGTCTGCGGCCCCACCCCCACAGTCTTACCGTGGTCCGGCAAGTCAACGTGGACGTTCGTCATCGGCAGGGCCGTCGAGAGGGCCGCCTCCCGTAGCCTACCCGCAGCCGGCGCAAGTCCCTACGCCCCCTCACCCCTCGCACGTCTCGCCGTCGCAGCACGCTCGTTCGATGTACTACCAGCCCACACCCCCGCAGACCCCGCACCACCCTGGGCATCCACGACTCGATTCACGACCCGGCAGCAGACAGGGTGCTCACCCACATGACGAGTACGCGCAGCAGCAGGCTATGCTTCACGAGTCGACGAGCCGACAACCTTCGCGCCACTCGAGGCACATGTCGCTGCAGCCACAACAAACCTCGCCACATGATGGGGTACTCCAACAGTCCGCTCATCACAATCGCCACACGTCAACACATTCCCAGCAGGCGATGCTGACACCGCCGGACACACCTTCATCTCACCACCGATCGAGGCACATTGCGGAGGGGGTAACGAGCCGGGGTCGCGCGCCTGTCGTCGTGTCCACCCGCGGCTCGTCACGGCCGGGCTCGCAGCCACCGGCACTGGTGTACGCCCCGCGAAACACCGCACCTATAGACGCTCATTACTCGCCGCCGCCCGTCGTCCCCCGCTCTATGAGAGCGCGCGACGAGTACGGGTACGCACAAGACCCGGCCGCCCAGCCTGAGAGGGGTCGGCGGAGCGTGGACCACAGCCGGGGGCGCTCAGGCAAGGAGAACGCCGTGCCAGTCCCGGCCGCCGTCCCCAGACGCCAGTCGACGGCCGTCACGAGTCACACCCTTTCGACCGAGTCGGCGGTGATGGTCGACACGCCCGGGCGCTCGGGCAGGTCGCGCTCGCAGGATGTGCACAGCCACAGGAGAAGGGACAAGAGCGTCCCACGAACGGAGAGCTCGGCAAGCACCTATTACGTCTTGGCCAACAAGGGCCAAAAGGTGCATGTCATCGTAAGTCCATTCCTTTTACAACTCTGGTTTCGTCACGTCGCTTACCATTGTCGATTCAGATGCCAGATGACGAGGGGCTCTACAACCCGGTGCCATCCAACCGCTCTCCGGATCTGTCACGCTCGCCCGGTTCGAGCCAATCCCATAGCACTCAGTTTCCCGTCACGGAGGGCGACCCCGCCCACCTCGCCGGCAGGAAAGGCCCCTCGCTCTTGGGGAAGTTCCTCAGCTCTCTCAAGGTTGACCGCCGGAAACGTGCCGATTCTGCTCCTCCTGCCGCGCTTGACGCTGGTGCGCGGCCTCTGTTCAAGAAGAGTCCTGTGATGGCATCTTTCCGGACCCAAGCCACAAAAGTCGGGTAGTTGTGACGCTACTCTTGTTCGCTCATGTCTTGCACAATGCCCATCTCATTTACCTCGCTTCTCTATTCATATTTAGCGGAAGTTATTCTGCACTCTTCCAACGCTTAGTCAAGCCCTTCGTTTTCTTACGTCTCCTGTATGTATGTTACTCATTGTCAGATCATTACCATTCCTTGAGTCCCCGGTATTACACTTCATCATGCTCCAGTCCCAGTACACATGCCTTTCTAGGTTCTATGCCTCATGCATCGTCTATCTTTGCGCACTGTACACTCTTCTGTAATATACAACCCATAGACGTTCCAAGGAATTATCATTGTCATTGTATTGTAGCACTTTGCGCACAGGCTCACAAACAATGCAACATAGAAATCACATCTCCAATGACGGATGGCTGATGTATATATGGCTGAGTAGCCTGATATGCCATGATGGTCTCGTATCTCGTTGTGTCATAGATGACTAACAAACAAACGGGATCGATTTTTAGTATCATAAATCTATGTTCCAGAGTGGCAAGGTCCTGACATACCTATTTAGCAGTAACACTTGGTCTCGTCGCAGTAGCACTTGCCCGGGTTGGCTTCGCGGACGTCAATAGCGGCCTTCTCGACGGGCGAAGCGGTTGCAACTCCCAAGAAGAGCGCGGCGATGGCGAGGATGGCGAGTTTGAACTGCATAATGGTGACGGTGATTGCGGGGGTTGGTATCCGTTGACGGATTGAAACGCTGCGACGCCGCCCTTTATGGGGCTCTCCGCCCCATCCCTGCGTGGAGACGAGCCATGTGGCTTCTCCCTTATCAGCTACAAAATTTTGGCGTTGGCACTGTTCTCTGCTGCGTATAGCAGTGCCCACTCTTGATCGTCTTTGAGTTTTCTGGTACAAGTTAGCGGTCGAACCCAGCACCGATAGCTGGGGCGGCTGCGAGTGGTTTGATGGGCGGCTACGACGGCTGATCTCGGCCTGAGTCCGCCATGTGCGTCCGACGGCTTATCTATTCAGCCAGGAAGCCATCCGATGATCCGTTGGGTCTTTTTCGTCTAATTATAAGTAATCGTGGTCTGTTCAGCCATAAAGACGGGTAGCAAGAGATGGCTTGTGCTTTCGGGCCTTCCATTATGTACAGCAATCACTTGATGCATCACGCGAAAGAGTATCCCTGCACTTACGGCGCCAACGACGTTCCGGATTTGTAAACCCGACCATGGTGTCACGAAGAATACTAGACAACCGTCATCATCTCAAGTGAACCCTGGAGCTTGATGGTTCCAACCAAGGCAAATGCTGCACATTTCAAAATTCGTGGAAATACCTACAATTTTCAATATAATCCGCATCACTCGGAAGTCTTAGAAAAAGAGGACATAGCGCACCATGTGCGATTTCTACCAGAAAAACGGTTCCGACGTGCACGGGAGACGAAAATTCTAACAAATTGCATTGATGGTTGAACATGGCGCTCCATATCGAAACAGAAAAGCTGAGGATCCGTCATCAAACAAGGTGTTGTGACATCAGGAGAGTCTTGCGCTCGATTCAACTCCAAGCATCCAACAAAAATAGCAATGTTACCGCGTGTAAGAGTAAACAGCAATAGTTTACCTTACCATAACATGAGCAAATTGTATAACAATATTAGGGATTATGGCTAAGGCGTCAGCAAGGAACCTTGAAATTGGCGGTGGGAGTGCCGATGTCGTCATATCGAAGTCAGGTGTAGAAATTCGTGCTAGACGCCGGTATGAAAGAGAGAGGACCATCTCCAGCCTCGCACTTGAAATAGTATTGAGCGGCGGGAAGGAAAATCATGAGCACACTGCCGGCGGCCTTCTAACTGCGGCTCTCGGGAGCGACGAGCAGAATAGTCCGGCTTAGTCGGCTTGAACGAGGCAAAGAGAGCACTATCAGTGTGGTCTGTACATGTTGGAAATCCAAAGGTACAACAGGTGGAAGTAGTCCTTCTACGGTAGAGTGGTCGAGGCACATGTCAATGAGACAGTGGAGGGTTGTAAATGCCAAGCCATGATCAAAGTAGCCGGGGTAGAACCACGCACGTGCTCCAAACATATCTCATTCTCTTGGCAGTACGTGCTCTCAAGTTTCTCCTTAAACGCGATGTATATCCACTCTGCTCTGGCTATCCCGAGTTTGATACCGAGATCTGATTCCCGGCGTCCATACCATTTTGAAAACCAAACAATTGACTTTCCCAACTTGTAGGACAGCTCAGACTCAACAGCCATGGTCGCCTCACTCTTCGTTGCATAACAAGCTCATCTACTTCATACCAGCAGAGAGGATTAGTTCTTGTCAAGGCACATTTAAATATTTCAAAAGAAAACTTCAACAAGCCACATTTTAATAGTTGAAATCATCTGAAGCTAATCTGGGCCAAGAAGAGTTGAAATATCTATTCTCTGCGTCATCCCGGGGCATTCGCCGCCAAGGACAGATGTATACCGGAGAAACCTGGAGATTTTCTATAACTCGGTCGTGCTCATCCACCGTTTCTGGCGGAGTCACCAAAATGCGGACCACATAAATTATGGTTGAAGGGCCTCGATTTTCAGGTAGCGTTTTGCTGTTTGCTTCGCTATGCGCACCACCGCCTCTGTTCTTGGTGCTCTTGCACTTGGCACAACACCTGCATTGGCCACACTCTATACAAGTGCTTCACAGCTACCATCTCTCGAATATGACTACATCGTCGTTGGTGGTAAGTTGTTCATGTCACGGCACTGGTTCATGGTGGATTGACTTGATCTGGTCAGGTGGCACCGCTGGCAATGTTGTCGCCAATCGCCTCAGTGAGGATCCTAAGGTAAAAGTGCTCTTGCTCGAGGCTGGCGGAATGTGAGAGCAATTCTTCTACTCCGCTTTTCACAAAGTCACTTACAATCAAATCGCAGCAACAACCAGACCATCAATATGGAGGCCCCTCTGCTTGCACCCAGCTTATCGGGCACGAGTGTTGACTGGAACTATTCTACCACTCCCCAGGTAACTTGTCATAAACCTCTACACCTTATCTCCATTACTCAAGGCACTGCGAAGTCTGCACTTAACAACCGTGTCATCCACTACACTCGCGGGAAGGTTTTAGGTGGTTGCTCCAGCGTGAACTACCAGATTTGGAATCGGTAATGTCTATCACCTTATCTTAATGGTTAGCTTAATTAAATTTTTATGTGTGTAGCGGCTCGAAGGATGATTGGAACAGTTGGGCAAACTCTACTGGAGCTTCGTGGTGGTCGTGGCAGCGCATTTTGCCTTATGTGCAGAAAATTGAGCGATTAGTCTCGCCAGCAGACAACCACAATACTGTTGGTCGACTGAGTTTTTCTTGGAGTCCGACGCGCGAATTCTAATTATTCTCCAGACAGGCCAATATGATCCTTCCGTTCACGGATACAAGGGTGTACTCCCTATCAGTCTTCCAGGATATCCCTGGCAGGGAGACAGCATGGTCGTAAGTACTGTATTCCTCAAGGCCTCGTTGGTTTGCGAATAATCGAGTTTTAGTTGGAGGCCACAAAGCAACTCCCTGAAGAGTTCCCCTTCCGCCTTGATATGAATGGCGGTGACCCGATCGGCATTGGTAAGCCAGTAATAACTATTTCGTACTTTCCATTTGTTAATAAGGATTATAGGCTACATGCAGACTTCGGTCAGCGATGGGAATCGTGTCAGCTCTGCAACTGCCTATCTGGCTCCTGAGTATCTAAATCGCAAAAACCTAGCTGTTCTTGTCAATGCTCAGGCCACTAAGCTCATCAGCACCAGTTCTCGCACAGGCAAACCGGTCTTCTCTGCCGTGGATTTTGCAGCCAGCAAGTCTTCTCCCTCATTTCGTGCGAGAGCGAAGCGCGAGATTATTGTTTCCTCTGGCGTCTTCAACACACCTCATCTCCTTCAACTATCCGGCATTGGTGACAAGACGGTCCTCTCCAAGATCGGCATTAAGACACTCGTCAATATCCCCGATGTTGGTCGTAACTTGCTTGACCACCGTAGGCTGGCTTCTCGTTTTCACGTATACCCTTTTCTGACAAATTTCCGATAGCTATCTCTGGAGTTTGGTTTAACTCCAACATGAACGACACTTTTGCTCAATATATTTCTGCCGATACCCTTCCCACGACCTTGAAGAATTGGGAAGAAACACGCAAGGGCCCGCTCACCACCTCGATTGCCAATCAGCTTGCCTACCTCCGTCTGCCGAGCAATGATACCATTTTCCAGAAGTACGCTGACCCATCTCCGGGACCCAATTCTGCTCACTACGAGTTCGTCTTTGCAAACGGGTTTTTGGCTCCTGGTGTAAGCACGCAGCAGCCACTCCTGCTCGTATTTTAAATTTATGGCACCTTCCTTTAGGCGACTCCTCCTCCTGGCAATTTCTTCAGCGTCGCTCCCGTCCTCATATCCCCTATGTCTCGTCAGCAGCTTCCAGTTTAGTTATCCGCGTTTATGCTCACTTTGCATACACAGGTGGCACGGTGCTTCTGAACTCGAGCGATCCTTGGGTTCTTCCTACTCTGGACCCTAACTTCTTGAACCACCCCCTCGATGTGGTATGCATTTGTCATAAACAACAATCTGTTCTCGGCTCATGCAGATCCTGCAGCACATCTTTACCGAGGCCTTCCATGCCATCCGCCGCTTCACCTCCGCACCCGTTTTCAAAAACGTCATCGGCACTCCCTACGGCGCTTTCGCAAATGCCACTACTGACGAGCAAATCCAAGCCTACATGCGCAGCATCACAGTAACGTGAGCACATTCGGGCTGTGCTATTTGAGTCGTCTAGTGTCTGACCAAAATCTAAGGATTTCTCATGGCACCTCCACCTCAATGATGACCTCTTTTGATGCCAAAAATGGGGTCACTAACCCTGATCTCACGGTAAGTCCTATTTGGAAACTTTGCCTTCACCTGATTGGTAGCTCACAAACTTCACACAGGTCAAGGGAACGATCGGCCTTCGTGTCGTTGATGCATCAGTCTTCCCAGTACGTGTGGACAATCGTGTGGCATGTTGCTTGACAGCTGATGTTTTTTCCCCACTAGTACGTGCCCAGCATGCACCCTCAAGGCCCTGTGTACCTTCTCGCAGAGCGTGCGAGTGATATTATCAAGAACAAGAATCTTTGAGTTTTCTGGTCGTTTCGTGCATAACGCACAGAAATTGCCCTCTTGATTTATGGCTTGAACCAGAATATATTTCTTTAAACAATCTTCTAAGCGAACTGTAATACTCGTAACTAAAGTGATGTATGCCGTGATGTTAATACAATTGTTACTCGTACAACGGCAAAGAGACCAGTGGAATGTCTAGCCAACTGGCACCAAACGGGATGTGTGACCAGAAAGAAGAATACAAATGAGTGTGGAATACGAGGAAAAATCATCACGTGTGCCGTAAAAAGGTGGGGACTGTTACATACTCAGAGCTATGCGGGGTGGTGCAGGCCACTGAGGGACCTCGACAGTCTCACCGTCTGAGCAGGCTTCGTCCTCATCCCTGTCATCAAAGAAGGATGCGCCCAGGTGGCTTTGGGGTGCCGACGGCATGCTGGGCAGAGTGCGGGGGACTTCGGGAAGCGGCCGCCTGGAAGGGGTGTAGGGCGGAGGGCCGTCCTCGACTTGCGAGGCGGGGCGGACGAGGCTGATGTCCACGCCGGGCGCGTGCATCGGCACGGCAGGGAAATGTGGCATATCAGCGTGCTGATGCTTCGTTGGCACCTCGTTGACCGTAGCGAGGGCGTTGAGCCCGTGTGAGAAAAGGGGAGCGCGGCGGTAATCGTTGGGGTGTGAGGGGGGAGAGGCGCTGAGTGAGTAGCCCGCTGCGAGACGTGATGAGGTGTGATAGAGTTGGGAGGTGACTGCAATCTGTTTCTTGTCGCGTTGCAGAGGCAATGAGAAATTGCGATCGTCGACAAGGGTTGAGGTGGAAGTGACGGAAGACGCGACGGAGCGTCGATAACCGAGCGTGTGTGAAGCCTCCTCCTCCCCATCAGTGGACGGGGATGTTGGTGATAAGTACTGACGGTCGTAGAAGACAGGGGCGTGAGTCTCTCGTCTGGGTGCTGAAGGCATTCTTAGGATGGGGATGGGACGAGAAGAATCCACAGAGCTTGGCGGGGAGATGTACGGAGGTCCTCGTTCAGCATTATCGTACTGGGTGTCCAGAACGTCTTCCGAGACCTCATCGTCGTAGTCGTTGTCTCCTAGATTTAGGACTCTTAGACGCTTTGACAATGACGGGCCTCCAGGACGATGGTCTGAGTGAGAGAACCGGAGATGTGAGGTTGCGCTGCTTGTGAGTGAAGGATCAGAGGCAGTTGCAGAGGAGTGGTAAACGGAAAAGTGTCGACGACTGGGGGCTTCTCCAAGAGGGTACGCTGAGTGCGGCGCAAAACTAGACGCAGAAGAGGCGATCATTGCTTCACCAAATTCGGAGGTAGTAGGAGACAAATACGACCCAGGAGGCGATAAAGGACTGGAATTTGTGTGGCAAATCCAGGGAGCCTGCAAGCCTTCTCGTGAACTAGCACTATGCCCACCAAGATCAGAGAGGAAGCCGGCGTCGATGCCGTCGACGTAGATTTCAGCGTTCCTGTTCGCCAAAGAGCCGGCGAGATGTGGCGGCCGAGGAAGACGGCGGATCTGCGAGGCGGACGAAGCTGAGAGCGAGGTAGACAGGCTTGCGACATCCTGAGGCTCGACTCCGCTCGCTGATGGCGATGGCAAGTCCTTGAGAGAGGGCTGTCTGCCCTTGCCCTTGTCTTTCTTCCCGATCTTCAACTTGGACCAGAACTTGCCGGTCTCGATGGGTGTGCGGGGGCGATACCGAGGGTTGAGCGACATCCGGTTCGGCCCATTGGTGGAAAAGCTTACGTCAGGATCGAGAATGGACGCGACGAGCGAGGACGGAGCTCCAGAGCTGGAGGACTTTCCCGAACGCGTGGACGCGCCGCTCGAAAGTAAGATAGGAGACTTGGACGCTTTCAAATAGTTGTTGCCGGCACCGCCGCGACCAGAAGAGCCCTGAAGCACAAACACCGAACGCCGGAAGGGGTGAACACTCTCGCTCGTGTGACCCCGCAGGCGGAAATCGAGCGACTCACCATCTGCCGCTTCCGAACCTCCGCCGAGGAGGATATGACATCCCGCTCGTACTGATCCTCGCGTGATTGGTATTGGGCCACGATTGCCGCCGTCCGGGACGGCAGTTCCGGCATCGCCTGTTCTCGCCTCGCTCGAGCCTTGGCGCTGTTTCCGGCTCCGCCTCGGCCTGTAGACATTATCTGTGTGACAGCGCGAGTTGGCTCGGGGTTCGTACGTTTTTTCGAATGGAATTTCCTCTGGCTGTCGCCACCTACTGACCTTAGCTGAAGACGTAGATGCCACGGGCGCTTCGCGTCCCCCGATAGCATGCGCACGATCGAACGTAACGTCCGAATCGTCGACTTGAGCTGCAGTGTGCTTAATGTTGCCTGAACCCCCGCGACCAGTAGAGCGCTAGACATCGTATGAGTGTTGGCGCGTCCAGCTCGCCAGAGGGACGTAGAGCACGCACGATGGCCTTGGACTTGGCAGACCTGCTGCTGCTGGTACTGGTGGTCGTGTTACCGGAAAAGCCGCTGATGTTGGAAGCTCGCCGGGCTATGGAGGGAGGGGGAGACAGTTCGGACATGTTGTCAACGCCCCGAAGAGAGGTGACAGCAGCGGTGAGTGGCTTGTTGACTCGGGAGGGGGGTTGGGGGAGGGCGGGTTCGAAACATAAGGGCGCAGCGCGACGCGATACGGGCAGCTTATGTATTACATGGCCAGAAACTTTGTGTGTAGCTCTCGGTGAATTAATGAAACGCTCGTGAAAGCTAGGAACAAGCCGCAGGAAGCGTGTGCACGGTGGGACTGTGGCCGACAGCCAATAGCGCCATTGAACACGCGGGGAAGTGCTGCGAGGATCCGACTCTCATGCTATCAGTGATCCCCCAGCCACGTTTTAGGCGCATAAGATCGGGCTAACATCATCCGGTGGCTCGTACTTATCTGAGAAGAGCAAGTACACAAGCGCATGAGATATCTCGTGGGCGCCCGCTTTGGGGAGGATTGGACTGTCTGAGGCAGTGGCCAGAAGCAAGCGGCTCGGTCGCAGCCGATGGCGGCCACGCGCGACTCCGCCCAGACGCCCTGGACCAAGTCAGCGCTTCCCTCCGCTTCCTCCTTTTCCTCTCCCGCCGTCTTGGAACGTTCTGATTTTTCGACTGCACTAAGAGCTGCGCTTGCGTGTCCCGTTATTTCGGAACCGCCTTTTTTTAAAAAGACTCGCAGACTAGACCCATTAAGAGGGAAACGGTCTCACGCGAGCAAGGGCGGGCTTGTCTCTACGATCAAATTTCCCAGCCTTGAGAAGGGTCGAATCGACTCGGTCTTTTCATAAAGAACGACAAGCTGTATTCGAACACAGAGCCCCCTTTCTCAGGTGAAATACCTCTGGGAAAACGCACAAAGTTCAGCTTCGTAGTCGACTTGGCACACTGGTGCATCATGCATTTATGGATGGGGCAGACGTCGCCTTACGGTAGCTGTGCCGCAACAATTTAGCCGTTCTCACATGGAGAAGATGATCATCAGGTACTCAAACGGCGTTTTTACTCTTCGTCCATTCGCTTGACTGGTTCTATTCATTTACATAATTGTTGACGATGCACAGCAGCATGCAGTTGTGACACTTTCCAAGGTAGGGTTGTGGGAGTTCTAATCCTCTGATAAGACGCTCAATTTTAGCACGCACTCAATTGGTGCGGTGAATGGGAGAATGTTGTTCTTCATGCCCGTTTGGACCTCTGTTTCACAGTGGGAACCAAACATCGACGGGCGAGGACCTTCGTTACCGGGTTTCTACCCCATATGCCCACCTTGTTGAGCCTAGGACGTAACTACATCGCGACGCGAATGAAAATTGTCGTTTGCTCACATCGCTACCTTGTAGTTAGTGTTGTACTTTTTTTTTACACCCCTCTGAACCTCCCATTTGAAAACCTGCCACTGACACCGTAGGTAGAGGGGTCTCCAATTGAGAGCCTTGGGAGATTGTAGCTCGTGCTTGTCTGGCCTTTGACTTGTGCTTGCCACAACGGGCGATGAGAAGCGTGCTCTCACTCCCTGTCAACCTGTCATGTTGCATATCTTTACACGTCAAAGAAGGCCGTATTTGTTGTGTAATCATGATGAAAGTGGATCTCCACATCTTCAATGCATTCGGGTAGGCCTGTGACAGGCAGTTCCACGCCCCTACGTGGCCATGAGGTGCGTTGACTTCGCCAGGCCAAGATCATGAGCACCTTGCTCTTTATTACTTGGCTCCTCGACCTGAGCACTTCTTGTGCGTATCTGCGACGCACCGCAAAGTGCGAAGCTGGGGTTATGCTAGGCGTACAAAACTGGCTGCGCAGTAGCAAGTACTTATCTCACGCGCGCATGACTGTTTCAAGAAGTCCGCCTTGAGATCGGCGCCGATAAGTACTTGGTAGCTTGCCCTTCTTGTTAAACGGGGCACGAACTAAGTAATATCTCGCCTGCTACCGGCGCCACTCACATCGTGCTTCTCAATTGACTGGATTTTGGATGGCTTCATCCGAGCGGTGCGGGAAACAGAACAAGGGGTCTGATCTGGAGTGTCAGATGTCAAAGCGTTTTGAACTCTAGTGTGTAAAAGTTTAGCAGACTTGACTGCTCGCTATTATTAATACATATCAATACCAGGGAGGCGGTTGTCGAAGTTGTTGAGCAAGTTAGGTGTTCCAAACAGTAATGACACAAGTCTAAATTAGTAAAGTTCCGTCCATAAGACTATATTACATATCCTAAGTAAGCACAACGGTATAATAATGTTGGAATACAAGCAAGATATCATGCCAGGCCAGATACTCACACGACCAGTAAAGACTTCTTTCACAGTGCAGATCGCATTGAAAGATGACGTATAGAGGGGTCCACTTCTTCGTCGGCCTCTTCTCCAGACGAGTAGCCTCCAAGCCGATAGGAAGATGAGCCCGGCGAAGGGGCTTGTACGACCAGCCGTGGACCCGTTCGTGGTGCGGCATAGGTCGTGTCTGCAAGATCCTGAGCGTAGAGGCTTGCACCGGCTTCATACTCGCTGTTCATGTCGCCTTCCTCGTCCTGGCTTCTGTCCGTGTCCAGGTGGTCTTCGAGTACCAGTGCACCAACGTGTTCCATGTCCTCTGAGGTCACGCTATACATGCTTCGGGCACCGCCGAGCATGGGATCAGAGGCCGTGCAGAGACGATAGAACGAGGACTCTTCGAATTGCACAGAGTCATGATCCTCATTCTGCGCCTGGGTTCCGAAAGTATGCGCGCTGTTGAACGACGAAAAGCTAGCTCGCGCCATTCGACTGTGTCGAGGAGCATGATAGGACCAGTGGGAGCTTGCAACGGAAAGTCTGTTCGACCACGAGAGTTGGGAGATAGATGGCCTTCCGGGCAACGGAACACCAAATGTGTAAGCCCTGGTCGGCGACTCTTCGTAAGAGCGATTATCAGACGTTTGCATCGCGACAGAGACCATATTCCGATGGAGCTGTGACTGCCTGACAGAGGGCTCTGGTGAAGTGTGGTGACTTTCACCAGCGTCGTACGCTTCCATTTCATACGCTTCTACTTCTTCATCCAGGACGTCAGATTCGACAACCGGGAGTCTGGGGTTTCCGCCTTTCGCTGATCTCCTAAACTTGCGCCTTAGCCATCCCTTTGCGGGCTCCGAAGTAGTTCGAGTGCGGAGTTGTGGAGCGCCCTCGGACCCTTCGGAAGGCTGTGAGTTTTCAGAGTCGGGAAATGTTTGTCGGCTCTTCGGTGGCACTACGGTGGACGTCGTCAACGATCGAGCTCTCGACCCCTTAGGGGCCTCTGCGTTTTCGGTTTTGCCAGCTTTTACGTAGTGATTCCCCGCTCCTCCGCGGCCTGAGCTGATCTAAAACTCGGAGTCAGACTCGAAGTGGATTCTACTTGAGAGAACATTGCCTGAACTCACAGCGTGCCGCTTTCGGGCCTCAGCGGAGCGTCTGATAAGTTCTGCTTCATATCCAGCCGAATAAGCCTCGTGTTGCGCGACTACAGCAGCGGTGCGGGCGGGGAGAACTGGCATCAGCTTCTTAGTGTGGGATATGTTTCCTGTGCCTCCGCGACCGGCAGTAGGACTCTGTTTCTTAATCGTGGGGAGTGTCAGCGCTGTATGAGAACGCGCGGAGATGCTTGTTGGGAGTACGTACAGCGCCCACATGTCCGAACGAAAGCTCTCGACCCGCAACAGGCGATATGGAGATCGCTCCCACGACGTTCTCTGCGGAAAGTTCTCCTTTGCGCTTGATGTTACCAGACCCGCCTCGCCCGGTCGCTCGCTACTTTTGCGGTCAGCGGAGGGCGTCCCCTAAAGCACACTTCCAGGGCCTAGCGCACCACACGAGTCTCATGTTTCGTGGATTGTCCGCTGCTGCTGCTGCTCGCAGTCAGAGCACTGCCAGTCGACATGGGCCGGACCGACCTGCGCTCGCTCGCCGAGCTTTGGGAGGGCGTGGTGGGCCTCGCAGCGTGGAGGAGCATGTCGGAAATTTTTGGGAGGTGTGGGGCACGGTCTTACGGAGTCTGGTCTTTATGACGCTGATAAAGCCGATGTGTGACTTAGCCATGCTCTAGAGTTTTGACGTTTCCGCCTCAATCAGACTAAACCCAGAGTAGACTCGGAGAGGAGGGGCTGAAGATAAGGAGTCGCGTCTCTGATGGGCACGGGCGCCCCAGGGGCTCGGAAGCAAGCGAAGCAGTGGAAATGCGGAGACAGCCTAGATGAGTTGATGCTGGTAGCGAGCATAGATAACTGAGGCGTTCAGCCGAATGTCGATACGCCGAATAGATGTTGTTTAATTTGTAGTCGATTGTTTTTTATGGAACCAAGTTCGAGAAGAAAAATAAAAGCTCCGACATATCGGAAGACTTGCACATGGTCGTTCTTGTTACAAGTGGCGCTAAAGTCGGATTTATGACAGCGGACAGGTGGTGCACCAATCGGCTTCGATCTCCTTCTTCCTACTGCTGTTCGGAGTATGTCAAAAATAGTGAGTGAAAGGTGGAAGCGGATGATATCAGGCACTGTCCCCCGGTCAAGCATGTCAGGAAACACCGCACTTACTTATAACAACATATTCAAGTCGCTTTAACTCGATAAGAACAAAGTGAAGGCACGGGTTAAACCTATCTGACATTCCAATTGTTGGATAACTGACAAGGTTTTTCTAGCCTCCGTTGCAGACGGTGCCAATTCAAGCCGATCGATTGTCGGGGACAGTGTTAGCATTTCTCGCATAAGATGAGAATTTGGAGCGTTGTAGCTTGAAGCATCACTGCGGTCGAAGTTGAAGACTGCATAGGACCCCCTGCTTCACGCCGGCTGTTTGTCACTAGTCGACGGATGACATCAACTGGAGCACCGCCCGTAGTATTGATTCTTGAATCGACAGTATGGCAGGCGCTGACGTTCTTCAAGACCAAACCCAGTTGAACCAAAACGAAAATTAAAACACTTTCAAAGCTTCATTAAAACACGGGAACGATTTATGGCCAATATTTTTGGATGAAAAAAAAGCCTCAGATTCTTACAAAACGTCATGGAGGTGCAGTGATCAAGGTGATTGAACAGATCTGAGGACCCCCGAAAGGATACACGGTGCCTGGCTTATATAAGCAAATTCAATCATACTATCGTTTTTAGGGCAATAAACGAAATCTACACAGCGAAAGCAGGTCTACAATGCCAATTAACATCCAGTAAATGGTATTTGTTAAGCTTAACTTTATACATTGTACATAACTAAGCTCTTCTCAAGGGCACATGGTGTAGTTGGTTATCACGCTCCCTTAGCAAGATTGGGAACCCGATCTTCAATTGGGAGAGGTGTCCGGTTCAATTCCGGATGTGTCCATTTTTTTCGTCGTCGTACTGCCTCCATTAAAAAAGCTACTCTTTGTGATCAGAAACCGGTTTGCACAGCGCTGGGCTTGCGCCCATAATGATATAGGACCTCACTTGGAATGATACGACTCCCTAATGTGATGGATCGACGTCTACATTAAATACCTGTGCTTACATAAGCACTAGCGAGTAGCAGTAAATGTTGCCATAAATGAGGTGTGGGCCCTGTTGGGTTGTTTCTACCAGTATCAAGGACTAACATTAGCAAGGTCAATTTTAGCACGAAAGACGGGGGAGGGGAAGGGCGGTAGCTTATCGAAGCGAGACTACTAACGGTAACTTACATGACGCGTTCTTCCCCCCCCAACACCTCCTTGGCCAGTATCTTGAACAACCGAACAGACCTGGACTCAAACGCTTGCTCACTTTGTGTCAAGCCATCGCTGACATTATTTTTATCTTGCACTAGCCTCATAAATTTGCTTAATAATCAAATTCTATTGCTTCTGTCGCTTGTTCAGCACAATGTTAACATACTTAAATGGTAAGTTAAGCGCTGCACCTGTTTTCAAGGCGACGTTGTTAGCTATTATGCCGGGCGTTCGTCGCTTTTCCCCCTTAGAACTGTAGGCTTGCGGGAACGCGGCACTTTTGCGGATGTTTCCCTCACTTCGCACGTCACCTTACCAAGAATATGATATCTTGCAGTGTCCCATGGTCAACAGTTACTCCGGCGCAGTAATCGAACATATTCAAACCATATTCTCAAGCAATTTAGTCGAGATGCGTTTGTATGTTTCTGAGGCTCTTCAAAGGCTCTCGGACATCCGCATGATCTTAAAAAACGTCCCGAAGTTGCATCGACCCGGCCCGAATGTAACGCACCTGCATCAACGCACGGCGACTATTCGGTCATGGCGGAATAAGTGAAACTGTCTGTCAGAGTCCAGTTTCTATAAAACCGGCTTTGGTGATGCACACATGGCCCACCGCGTTTTCAGAGTCGACATGCTTATTTCTCTGGTCGCTTTCTCGTCTCTCTTAGCGCTGGCCCCTGCCGTCCTTGGTGCTGTCGCCCCAATCTGGGGTCAGTGGTGAGTATCCGAATGCATACTCCTTTTCTCACCGAAAATACTGAACCTGGGCAAACAGCGGTGGCGACGGTTGGTCCGGTCCTACTATCTGCGCGCCTGGCTCCACCTGCAAGTACCTAAATCAATGGCATTCCCAATGTCTCCCCGACACTACGATTACAACACCGTCGGCAACGGCAACGCGGACGTCGGCCTCTGTACCAACTACGACGTTCACGACGAAGACCAATTGTTAGTTCAGTTTATGAGCCACCTATATATATACTAGCAGTGTACCCATGCTTGAAGTACGGGTCGTTCAAACGTTCAGCAAAAGCCGATATCAAAAATTTTGTAGTTGATAAATGCTCTATACTATTACATTTTGTTACCTTTTTGCACTTGCTAATACTGAGACGGTTCTAAACCAAGCATTGACGCGCCGCAGGCACAGCTAGCCCGCTGCAAGGGTGACCGAGGGAGTGGACTCGAGGACAAAGCGAGAGAAGGGATCGAGGGGAGGTCGATGAATACAAGCACGCAGTTGCGACTCAGGAGCCTACACCTCTCAAACCACTCGCCACCTGTGACCCTACCGCCATGCTGCGCTCACTCCCGATTGGATCAATTACCCACACTGACAAACGGTCCGATTGCGCACCTCAATCCCAACGTACCTTGACATGCCCTCTACTGAGTTCCTGGAAACACATACCACGCCCGAACGCGTCCACGCGGCGCAAAACTCTTTCAAGAGTCAAATCGTCACGTGTGGCGTCTGTCGCCCGGGGAGGATGGTCAGTACTGTATGGAAGGAGTTTGCGAAAGGTAAAGTAAGTACTTCGTTGTTTTGTTTATCCACATCTAGGACCTAGTATAGGGATAGCCCATAACTACTTCCATACAAAATTTCGGCTGCATAGTCATAACGAATACGCGGTCGATATCTCTATGGGTTACTACAAACAAGCGAATCACGGTGACTACATAGATATGTACGTAACTGCGCATGAAGAGGGCTCACCCAACAGGAACCGGCCTCTTGCTAAAAGGGCCACCGAATCAGTGCCGCACACTCCCTCAAACACCAAGTCGAAAGCTGCTTAGTTAGCGTCGAAGCATTCCCCCTCTTCGATCCTTCAAAGTGGACAAGCGAAGACTTCCTTCGATCCGAATCCGAACCGTCAATATAAAGGGGAGGGTTGACCGCATCAACGTTGACAGAGATTCCTCTCCGCTTCTTGTCGTGCGGTTCTGTGAACCTGTTGTACCCACGGGAGTGTCTCTGGACGTGTGACTTGCAGTCCTGAGGTTACGTTCAATCAGAGCTCTGTTCGGGGATTTCCATCTTCACGGCCACCGGCATGCGGCACAAGTGTGTGGGCTCACTGGTGTTCCTGTCTCCCTTTCTCACGGCCTCGCTTCCTCGGGAGAGCCATGTGCAAGACCAGGCAACATTAACGTACCGCTAGAAGAGAATCCTAGGGCCACTCTAGGCTGTGTTTCTATACGAAGCAATATCTCACGCGCTTGCACTGAGATGGAAGCTCTCGTTCATTTCGCTTCTTGATTCTCAACTTCCTCCACACGCATCACATATTTAATAATATAGCCTCTTATTCGGAGTACCAACTGATTACATGATATGTGGTGATGTGTGCAGTCGGCGAGACCAAGAGGAACAAAAGATTCTACACTAGCCACACACAAAAGAAAAGAGTTATACGGACGGTATGCGATAACAAGAGTAAAACGAAGGAGAGATATGTGGAGATGGCTCAACAAGCCCGAGCTGAGATGGGAATCCGAGAGGGAAAAAAGAAAAAAAAAA